>VMDO01002001.1:0-73690 GCA_007922755.1 Pedetes capensis
CATCATCAATCTAGGTTCCAATCCTAACTCTAAATACTGTTCTGTGCTACTGGGCAATTTATTAATCTTTTGTCACCCTAAATTCAACATTTGTAAAATGGGACTATCATCTACTCTCAATGGACTAATTAAATAATTGATAATGCAAAATGTCTAGGAAATCAAACAGAATATATTAAGTTTGGGACTAAAACTCAGGCCTCCAAAAATCTACTAAATCTTTGTTTATGATAAACTCAGATTTGTTTCAGACTTCTGAAATGTACAGTTTGTTGAAATAAATTATATATAAGTACCTAAAATGTAACTCTACTATATTATAAATTTGACCTCTGAAATTAATATTCTATAATAAAATCAATATTTTATAATACTAGTCAGGTGTGGTGGAACACACCTGTGATCCTAGCACTTGGGATGCTGAGGCAAGAGGATCTCAAGTTTGAGGGAAATGAGTTTGGAGCTACATAGAAATACTCTATACAAAAAGAAAAAATATTTTCCCTTACTCATTTTTGCTTATTTTAGATTTTGTAGAGTTTAGAAAAATAGGTAAAAATGGCAGTGATAGTCAGGCACAGTGGTGTGCATTATATTTCCAGCTATCATGGCTGAGGCAGGAGGATTATGTAGGACAAGATGTAGGAGAATCCTAGAGTGTCCCCTCAAGGTGGGGGGCCCATCCAATCTCCCTGGAGGGCTAACTTCTATCCTCCAGAGACTAAGAGTCTCGGGAAGTACAAAGGAGTATCACCAAGAAAAAAAAAAAACCATCTGGCCCTCTTGGGGGGCTGACTGCTGCCCTCCGGGGCCCATGACCTTTAGCCCACATCCTGGTCCTTTTCCCTCATTAAACCCTATGTGGCAAGACAGCAACAGGTCACCTTTGCCCCACATCAGGGTCCTTCACTCCTACCCCTCCCATTGAGTAGCCCAAAATGGCCCCCAAACAGCCCCGCTCTAGGGTGGCATCCTCCAATCTAATCAGTTACCTGGGGACCCGACTGGTCAATAAGGAAATGCTCTTCATTGGCCTGGTCCCTGCTCCCTACCCACCTATCAAAATTGCAAAATCTCAAGCCCCAATTTGCATGACAGTGCCCCAGACACAACCCCTGCCCTGACTGGTTACTCCGTAGCCACCCCCATCTGGGAGGGTATTTAAACAGGTCGTTAACCACCTACAGCATTCTTTTTGTCCACACCCTCATGTATTTCACCTGTCACCTGGACCATCACTACCTACTCTGGACCTCCAACCAACCAGACCTTCTATCAAAATGTCGTGTCAAGTCCAGGGGCCCTGAAAAGCCGAAGGCGTTCACCAAGACACAAAGTGCTCTCCAATTTCTACCCCCATGCCTGGGGAGGAGGAGGGTAGAGAAGGTGAACTGCAAGAGGTAAGGTCAGCGCAGACCTTCTATGACATCCCCAGCCTTGTTCCCGCCCTTGTTTTCAGGAGCAGTTTAATAAAACCTTGTTTCTTTTGTAATAAGAAGGCTCCTGAGGTCCTTCTTAGTGCCAACGGACCAGCTCTCACTTAGCTCCGAGAGACCTGGGATTCACCCAGTGATGAGGCCAGGTTCTGAACCTTTGCCTGGCCAGAGCCAAACCCCAACAGGTTTACTTGAGCCAGTGAGTTTGAAGCTATTGTGGACAACATAGTGAGACCTTGTGTCTTTATAAACAAGTAAGCAAAGAAATAAACAAATAAACTCTTGGTGATTTGTAGATTTTTTTTTAAAACAAAATAACCTCCCCCAGAAAGTTCAATTTTATATATCCTTTTTCTTCTATACTCATATACTTCTTCAGAGGTTTTCTTTTCAAAACAGAGATTATAAAATCTGTACATATTGCCAATGATTGTGTAGAAGATATAGAGAAACCAGCCCCCTAAATTTTGTCTTCTCCTATTTTCTCCCACCTACCAATATCATTAGGATTTAGAGGGTGTGGGTATAGGAGGAGATAACATAATGTTTTTTGCTTTAGTGACAAGGGAGGTATCTACAGATTGATATGAATATCAAAGTTGTGATTTCTGCTTGTTTTAAAAGAAATCTGCTAACTGTACTGCTTTCTCCCCTTTTCCCTGTGAGTCACTTAGTGTCCATGTGGGACTCTCACAAAGATCCCAAGAGTGAGGAGATAAAAGAAGTGAGTACAGTATAGGAAAAGAGCACCAGATATAGCTGTTGTTGTTAGGTGCTATTGAGTCGGGTCTGACTTAAACAGACCCTACATACAACACAACAAAACACTCCCCGATGCTGTGCCAGGCCGGGCACTATGTCAGTGCTTCTTTGCTATTCATAGAGTTTTCAATGGCTGACTGTTTCAACAGTGGGCTGCCAGGTCCTTCTCTTATGACTATAGTTGGGAAGAATTAAAATTAAACACTGGGAAAGTTTTTCTCAATTTTGAATTTGCCATTTATATCACTAAAATAGTATCCTTTTAAAAATGTTATTGTACCTCAACTGTAGATCAATGAAAATCAATTTTATAATTTTTCCACATATCCAATATCAGAAAAATTGTGTACTACATAAAGTAATTTTTATGGTATTTTAGTAGGTGGCTTAATAAAAATACATAATAGGAAGCAAAACAGGGTGCTCCCTAAATTTTATTTAATGCATTCATATAATGACTTTGTATCTATACTTAAGTAACTAAGGAAAGCTAGAGATGATGTTCTCTAGACTTAGGTACATATGTGCATATTTCCACTCTTAAGATATATAATTTCCATTCTCATAAATACACTTAAACAAAATATGGTCATATTTTATCAGTCTCTTATGGCAAATTTAAAAAAACCGCAGACTAATGATTTACTGAAAACTAGATCATGTTAATATATAACACTGCAAAAGTATCTCCTAGGATATATGTTCACAAATCATCACAATATAAGATGCCTAGCAAGTGTGGTTTTTATCCTATATTTCTTCTCAAAGGCACACTTAATTAGATATGTCATATTTATTCTTAAAATTGAAAAATCAGAAAAATTTAAAATGAGGCATTATCTAGCTCCAAGAAGCTCAGATTATATAGTGTACAGACCAATAAAGCATCTACAGACTTAAGTCTTATAAAATAACATGGTCTATATTTATTAATATAAATTATACATAGGAATATAAAATAGAACTTACTACATTATGAAGTATAATATCATATAGTGTATGTACCAATAAAATGTATGTATGTAGTAAATGTACCAATAAAAAACAGGTATGGCATAACTTCAGAATGGGCAGTCCTACGCAAGAAAAGAGATCTGGCAGTTTTATACTCACACAAATGGTCAATCATTTCACCACAGACCAATAAATCAGGTTAATATTATGTTTAAAGTGGTACTCAGGAACAACAATTCTCTCATTTTACAAAGAAAATTCTGATAATCTGAGACTGTTTCTTTTTTTTTTAATTAATTTAAAGCATATTTGAATTTTATTTTCATTTTTTATTTTATTAGTTTTTCTCCCTTTATTGATAAATGATGGTGGGCTACAGAGTAATACAGCGTTGGCTTTTTCCATTATGCAACTATTACATCACTTTGGTTACACTTTTATCAACCTACAAGATTTATGGAACCTTATGACTAATATGTAGTAAAACTTAAGAGACGATATTTCTTAACCTAGATAACTAAGCTTGTCACTGGCAAGGCCACACTAGAATCAAGGTCTTCTTCCCATCACATCCATTCACCTGTTAAACTCTAACCAAACATTTTGTCCCAAGTTGAAAATACTGCATTTGATAGAAATTCCCATTCACATACTTTCAGACTTCCACAGATTGGGAGAAACAAAAACAAAATTGAAAAATCCTATGTGATTTTTAAAAAAAGGTATGAAGGTACTTTCTCTGGCCTATCACTAAAAAATCTATATGCCCAGATGCCTTATAAGTAAATTCTATCTAGCAGATAATTACCATTTACACAAGTTATTCCAAATTAAAGAGAGAGAGTTTACCAATTCATTTGCTAAAATGTTTTAACTCAAACTTGATAAAACAGAAAGAAAAGAAAATCATAGCTCAATTTCACTTAAGACAGCATATTAAAAAAAAAAACACAAGCATGACCATTTATATAGCACTTACTATGAACCAAGTACTATTGTAGATCTGTTATTATTGTTAGGTGGTCTGGAGTCTTTGTCTGATTCATAACGACCCTATGTACAACAGACAAAGCACTATTGTTTGTTTCTTTGTTATTCATAGGGTTTTCAGTGGCTGATTATTTTTGGGAGTGGGTTGCCAGGTCCTTCTCCCAAGCCTACAGCACTTGGTGTTCCCAGGTGGTCCCCCATCCAAGTACTAATCAGATCCGACCCTGCTTAACTTCAGAGATCTGACATGGGATTGGATGCCACAGTGGCACGACTGCAGACCAGATCTGTCATAGACACTGTGTGTATGTGTGTGCATATATATATATATATAACATATATATGTGTGTGTATGTGTATATATATATATGTATGTGTGTATATATATATGTGTATCTGTGTGTGTATATATATATATCAATTTGATATATATATATATATATCAAAATCATTTAACCCTCACAACAACTCTTCAGGATTATCTCTACTTTATAAAAAGGAAAGCACAAGGAGTTCAGAGACTTCCTCAAGAAGCACAATTAGTAAGTGATTAAATTAGCATTAATATCCAAACAATTTGGCTCCACAATATAATGAAATCAATCCAGTTATGCATTAAATTAGACACATACAGGTATTGCGGATTGGCAGTATGGCTCAATAGTAGAGGGTGTGATTTGCACACACAAGGACCTCAGTTCAATCCCTAGCATCAAAAACGACAAAAAAGACCACATAGGAATAACTAAGCAATGTAACGACTGCAAATTAATGTAGCCTGAAAAAATTCTAATATATGTTTTTTATAAAAAAATTTTAATCAAATAAAGAGATAAAGACCATTTATCAGAACATAATACCATATAAAGATGGTAAGCTGCATGAGAAGTTATCTATTTAGTTCACTACTGAATTCCAAATGCCTAGAATAGTGCATGTCTATAGCTTTGCCACCCTGGCATCTGATCTTGTCAGATCTTGGAAGCTAAGCAGGATTGGGCTTGGTTAGTACTTGGATGGGAGACTGCCTGGGAATACTGGGTGCTGTAGGCTTGGGAGAAGGACCCAGCATCTGACTCCTGAAATAATCAGCTATCAAAAACCTCATGAATAGCAGAGAAGCACTGGCAATCATGTCGGACATGGCACAGTGTCGGGTAGTGTTTTGTTTTGTTGTACAGATGGTCACTCACTATGAGTTGGACCTGACTGGACAGCACCTAACAATAACAAAAATAGTGCCTAGCTACTAATATGCATGCAAATATTTGTTGTATGAATATAAAAAAAACATTAAAGACATTCCCACTACATTAGGATTAACACTGTTATAAAACTGCTATAACTCTTATTTATTATTCCACATTATTATGAAGATATTACTAAACGCAATCACACTTCAAATACAGGAAGAGAAATAAAAAAGTATTAATTTCCACATTATATAACTGTAAGATTAGAAAATCCAGAAGACATAAGTAAAAAACTACTAAAATCAGGGCTTCAAAACTGTGAAAAATTGAGTTCAGATTTGAATGTAAGCTCAATATGTTAAAATTTAGAGGGTTCAGGTTCAGTTTGAGTTTAAAATTTTAATCTTAACGTGTAGCCAGATACATAATTTTTTCAACTCTTAAATAGCTAATGATACCAAAACAAAAAATTAAAAGCTAAATTCAAACTCAATTTTTCATAGGGTTTAGGTTCAGAAAAAAATTTTTAAAGTGCTTGAATAAAAAAATATTCAGGGTTTGAGTTCAGTTTGAAGCCCTGCTATCTACACATAGGATTTAAACCAGAATCCAAACTAAACTTGAACCCTCTAAATTTTAGCATATTGAACTTGTACCTGAACTCAATTTTTCACAGGCTTGAAGTCCTGGTTAAAACAACTATGAGCATTCAGTAGATATGCAGATATAAGATAAATATATTTTCAGAAACCCAAATTTTCTTTTATACTAACAATAACCAGTTAAAATCAAATGGAAGGGAAAAATAGCACCTGAAAGTGTAACATGTAGCAGACAAATATAACCAGAAAGATTTAGAATATAAGTGAAGAAAACTATATAACACGTCCTTAGATATAAAACAAGACCTACATAAACAGATGGAAAGCCTTACTAGAGAGCAGAATGAAACATAATAAATGCACTTCTAAATAAAATCCCCGTTGAAAGATACATCTGGAAGAATAAATACTAAAGATTTACCAAAAAAGTGTTTGAGAAGAATAGTGAGGGAAGTCTTCCTCTACAGATAGTAAAATATAGTACAAAACTCTCATGATCATATTACTACGACCTTTACTGTTGTGTTTGTTGTTAGGTGCCGGCAAGTCAGGTCTGACTCAAAGTGACCCTCCTAGGGTTTTCAATGGCTGATTGGGGATTGCTTCTGGAATGGATTGCCACATCCTTGTCCCATGTTCGAGGCACTGAGGATAGAACAGAGGGCCTCAGAGAGCACAGAGGGGTGCTCTACCAATTGAGCCAAACCCCAGCTCATCTTTATTGTAGCTACCATATATTGTATATTCTATGTTCCAGGTGGCCTAAGTAGACTATTTGTAATGTAGTCCTCTCAATGACTCACTGAGATCTGAATATTTTAATCCCCATTTTAGAGACTGAGAGGGTGAACATGTGCAAAAAAGTAACATTCAAGATAGGCCAGAATCCATTAGAGTGGAAAAGTCATAGGTCTATCATTTTGGAAAATTAATTTAGTTATTTTTAACCATTCACTTAATAAATACTTACTGAATGGCAAGTCTTTCCAAATCCTATTACAGATGCTGGAAAAAATGGAAACGAAAAAGACAAACATGGCTTTTATCATTATAAATCTTAATATATGAAGATGGAACATGAGCAAAAAAACAAATATTTCAGACAGTGATAGGGATGCCAAGTGGGAAATAAAACTATATGATATGACCAAAGCAAACTAGAAAGGAAGCTACTTTTTATTAGTGTCCAAGAAACCATCTTTTTCAAAAATTTAATGAGCTATAGCAATAAAAAAAATGAAATAATGCCATTCGCAGCAAAATGGATGGAATTGGAGAAAATTATTTTAAGCGAACGAACACAAGTTCAGAAAGAGAAACGTCACATGTTCTCCCTCATATGTGGGAGCTGAATCAAAATTATAAGAACGAAAAAAATCCTATACAAAGGTCAGATCATAATAAAAGAAAAAAAATGCTAAGAATGATATTATTATAGATGGTCTAGAAAATTCATGTAATAGTTCTGACAAGGTAAAAAGCAAGTTCACTACAGAAAAAGTTTCTATCTTAAACAGAACTGGAACCCAAGGATATATAGAAAAATATTACCATAAAAAGACAAGTAAATGGTAGAGAAGTCTTTGATGGGGGGGTCGGGGGGAGGAAGCGTACAAGAGGGTAAGGGGGAACCTATATGAATAATGTACAAGAATATGCATATATGGAAATGTCACAATGAAAAGTATGTCAGAATGAATCACATTAAGGTATACATTAAAAATTTCCAATAAAAAATTTAATGAGCTAGAAAAATAATATACTTAAATAATATTAATATTAATTATTAACAAATATAATAAGGTAGAAAACATTCTATATAAGCAGAAGAGCAAAAGTCCTGATCTGGGACCAGGTAAGAGTGTTCAAGGAATAAGAAGCAGGCTGGTATGCCTGGAGTAGAGAGAGCAAGTATGTGTTCACTGTAGGAGCCCATGCACATACACTTTAACACAGCAACACTAGACCTAGGATTCTATCTTACAGCAATAGTAGCATGCAAATAAAAAGAAGAGTGTTATTGCTAAATAGTTTGTAAAATGAAAATGACTGGAAAAATTAAATGTCAAACTTTTAGAGAATAGTGACTGGATTATGGTAGAACATACAGCATACAGTTAATGAAAAGTCAACTAGTACATGTATTAACCTGGAAAGATGCCCTGGAGATATTATGTGAAAAAATAAGCAGACTGGTATAGTATATATAGTGAGTCTGATTTTTTTAAACAAGACTTACAAACTACGGTATCAGGAATTATAATCCAAAAGTCTGCTTTGTTTCCTCCCCATCCACACAAATGTCCTCCCATGTACTATCTTCCCCTTTTCTCTAATTCATTCTCTGCCAGCACTTCAGCTCACCCCAGCCCAAAGTTTGCTTCTTTACCTGGGAATATGAACAGCACAGTATCACTAATATTTTAAGAATAAAGAGAATAATATTTTCTTATAATTCAAAAACATAATAAACTCAGTCACTTAAGGTGACTGAACTAGTTCTAATTCTTAGAGTAGTCAGATAATACAACTTTTATTTAAAAATTAGAAATCACATTATTATGAACAATGAAAGGCAATTAAATAGTCAGTTGTTAACACCAGAAAAGATGTAAATGAGTTATTCTTACCTCTACTTTTGTTCGATAAAGGACAAGTCGTTTAAGGCTGCATAATTTGGCAATGTGGTTGAAAGCTTGAGGTGGTAGTTTATCACAGGA
This sequence comes from Pedetes capensis, assembly GCA_007922755.1. Classification (NCBI taxonomy): domain Eukaryota; kingdom Metazoa; phylum Chordata; class Mammalia; order Rodentia; family Pedetidae; genus Pedetes; species Pedetes capensis. The sequence goes on from VMDO01002001.1 coordinate 8,658, forward strand.
TGACAGGTTTAAGTCTTGCAGATTTGGACACATCTCAGAAATAACCTCCAAGCAAGTTTCATTAAGGAAGTGGCTGCAAGATAATTCAAGGCGTACTAATTCAGATCCACAAACTTTCAGAAACCTGTAAAAACAATGTTTCATGTGACTTTGATAAACTTAAAGGATATTTTTGCAACAACTTTGAAATTGTATCATCTCTGAACAGACATACTTAGAAGAATGCATTTCTATTTGGGAATATATATAACTTGTTTCACTTAAATTTTCTTTGACTGTATGCTGAAATAGGCATTGTTGTTGTTGTTAGGTGCCGTCCAGTCGGTATCCGACTCATAGCGACCCTACTTACAACAGTTGAAACACTATTGTCAGTGCTTCTCCGCTGTTCATAGGGTTTTCAATGGCAAATTGATTTTTGGGAGGGGGTTGCCAGGTCCTTCTCCCAAGCCTGCAGTATCTGGTGTTCCCTGGCGGTCTCCCATCCAAGTACTAACCAGGCCCGACCCTGCTTAGCTTCCGAGATCTGATGGGATCGGATGCCACAGGGCTACGGCTGCAGGCTGAAATAGGCATGGTGAAGATAAAATAAATCAACCTGCCCAGATAAAATGGATTCACATCATACAAAGTCAGCTAATGCTGAGTGGAAAAATAAGAAAATAGAGGATATAGTTCTACATACCTGTAATTCACATCTCAGTTGGTACAGCAAAAAACAAAACATAAAACTCAAAACTCATGGAAAGATACTTCACCCTTAATAATGCCCATTTCATACTGGGTAGTATATTTTGAACACTGCATACAAAATGACAACTTTAATTAAATAACCTCAAAATAAATCAGACTAGCAGCCTCCTCTCAAGTCTGAAATATATAGCTTCATTTAACTGTACTTTTGTGATAGGCTCCTTGTTGTTATTAGGGGCCATGAGTTGGGTCCATCTCATAGCAACCCTATAAACAACAGAATGAAACACTCCCTGACACTGTGCCATGCCTAGTACTGGGTCAGTGCTTCTCTGCTATCCATAAATTTTCAATGGCTGATTATTTCAGGAGTGGGTTTCCAGGTCCTTCTCTCATTTTTGCAGTGCCGGGGATCGAGCCAGGGCCTCAGAGAGTGAAGAGCAGCACTGTACCAACTGAGCTAAACCCCAGGCTATGTTCCTTGTGGCCTTACCAATTAGTAACTAGACTGATTGATGTTGAAATTATTATAAAATATCCAATTATGGCTTCACATAAAATACATATAAATGATCCAAGTTAAAGGATACAAAATGCATTATCAGAGTAGAAATCACAATATTTTAATTACATTAAAGATGGAGGAAAAACTGTCCTGTCCGTAACTATCACCTGAAAACAATCTAAAAGTAAACATGAATCCAGCACTATGTGGAGTTATGAAACTTTATCAGCTAAGCAAATTGAACCCTTAAACAGTGCAACAATTATCCTTGCCCAGTTCTCTTGACATAATCTTGCCTATTAGTGTCACATCAGTAAATTCAGCGCTATTAATTTATGCCACATCTTTTTTTCTAAATGATTTAAGAAGATGACATATATGAAAAACTAAAATAAATAAGGTCACTTCTGTAAATAAAGAAATTAATTAGACCAAAAGGCAAAAGACGGATTCCTCCCTCCTCTTGTTCTACTACTTCCTAGCAGTGACCTAGGGAAAGTCATTCACTCCTGTGTCAGCATTTCTTCAGCTATGAAAGGCTGACTTGAATAGGACTTACTACATTGTCTCACGGTTTTGAACACCAAAAAATAAATAAAAGCAGTTTGCAAAGGTCAAAGCACCCCACAAAACTTAAAATATACATTAAATCTTGGCTCGCTCAGATTTGCCTGCAGCTGTAGCCCTGTGGCATCCGATCCCGTCAGATCTCAGAAGCCAAGCAGGGTCGGGCCTGGTTAGTACCTGGATGGGAGACCGCCTGGGAACACCAAGTGCTGTAGGCTTGGGAGAAGGACCTGGCAACCCCCACTCAAAAATCAATCTGCCATTGAAAACCCTATGAACAGCAGAGAAACACTGACAATAGTGTTTCCCCTGTTGTACAGAGGGTTGCTATGAGTCAGATACCGACTCGAGGGCACCAAACAACAACAACAACAGCAGCTCACATTTAAACAACAAAATTCAGGTACTACAGATTTTAAATATTGCAAAAACCCCAGTAGTCCATACATCTTATTTACACCTGAACACTCATTTATTCTTAATCCACTTCAGCCTGTGTTCTGATCTCCCTAAATTCACCATTTAACTGCTAAATTCAATGGCATCTCTTATTATTACATGTATTATGTGATTTGTGACATTTCATACAACTCTCCACTCCTTCCTTAAAACTCCCATGGTTCTCATGTGACTCCCTCTTTTGTATCTCCTCCAACAGTTCTATTATTTCCTGTGCTGGTTGTATTAGCTAAACTTCAGTTCATATCCAGCACATTCACTCATTCAGCAAATGTTTACTGAGCTTCCTCTATGACCCAGTAGTACTTCAGGCACTGAGGAGATAGCAGTGGACAAAACATAGTCCTGACTCTCATGAATCTTACATGTTGTGAGAAAGAGAGGCAGAAACAAGTAAGTGATAAAATAAATAGTATACTAAAGGGTGAAAAGTGCCAGGGGGAAAATAAAAGGTAGAGCAGGCAATAAAATTATGTGGTCAGAGAAGCTTCAGTAAGGTAGTGAAGAAGGCCAGAAGTGAGAGGGTAAGCAAAGCAGACATCCAGAGGAAGAAAATTCCAGGTAAGGGAAGTGCAAGAACACTACCAGGGGGCAGAAAGACAGCAGAGTAAGGAAGAGTAGGAAGCTGGTGAAGGAGGCACAAAATGAAGGGAAATAAGATCAGTGAGGTGAGGCAACAGTTCACTGTGTCGCTATGAAGCCTTTGGCTTTCATTTTGAGAGAGGTAAGATTCCCAATCATCAGAAGTTTTGAGCAGAGGATTGACACCACCTCCTTGTGTTTCACCAGAATTACTCTGGTTTTGTGCAAATAAACTGAGAGAAAAAGGGGCAAGAACAGGGAACCATCAGGATACCACTCCAATATTCAATGAAGTCAGGACATTGCATCGGATTCAGATGGTGACACCAAATACTCAGTAAATACTCAGATTCTGAATCTACTTCAAAGGTAGGAAATATTTGCTAAGTTATATCTTCAAAACACTGAATGGAACTTGTTGTTGTTAGGTGCCTCGGAGGAGGTGCCACTATGAGTTGGCTCATAGTGATCCTTCGTACAACAGGCAAAAACACTATTGTTAGTGCTCCTCTGCTATTCATAGGGTTTTCAATGGCTGATTGTTTTTTGGGAGTGGGATGCCAGGTCATTCTCCCAAGACTACAGCACCTGGTATTCCCTGCAGGTCTCCCATGCAAGTACTAACCAGGCCTGACCCTGCTTAGCTTCCGTGATTTGACGGGATTGGACGCCACAGTGGTATGGCTGTAGGCACAATGGAACCCCAGCATGATCTATTTCCCACTATTTTTCTCTTTACCATAACTTATTTACTAATTTTTATATTGAGTTTTATAAGCTGCCTCAAATCCTTTGGTAATTGGAACAGATACCTGGTACACACAGTATTTAGCCCAACATCAGGTATGTAAAAAACATTTGATGAGAGTTAGTTGAGTGAATCTCCCAATTATGAAAATTCACTTTATAAATTTAATTTTACTCTATACTTGCACAAACTAAATTCTAGTGACTACAGGTATTTTTCCTTTAATAGAATCAATTTATTCCCAAGAAATATGATGAAATTAACATTTTTACCTTACTCTGAGTATACAAGTAGTTATGGTGAGTTATTCATTATTTATAAGCTAACAATTTAACAATGGATGTAGGGTTGCAGAAAAATTAAAGAATATCCTATTTTTATTTGATAATTCTAAAATTAATTGCAGATTATGAAAGTTAAATGAACATATTAAGTCCCTTAGGATTAAAGGTCTTAAGCATCTTATCTTTTTATGATCTTCATTATTTGGCAAAGCCCTTTGATCTACATTTCTTTCTCATATTTGACTTGGAATGATTTGACATTCCTTTTCTCTCTTTGCTCTCATTATTGAACTTTTCTCCTCCACAGAACTTATAGAGTGCTGTCGTGACAATCACCAGAGAGCCAAATGTTAACAGACAGAAGAAAACTTCCAAATTGACTTAACGATTTAGAATTTGGAAGCATAATAAAGACAATGACCATACCATTACTATACTGCTTTTCTGATTTTTAATTTTTTTGCTCTCAAGATTCTTATAGTGTTACTTTGAGCAGATTATTTGGTCAATATACCCATGTTATCTCTCCTCCTAGCTTTACAAGATCTATACTACCTGCCTTTTCATAATATATCCATTGCAAGAAAGAAAAAGCAATAACAGACTCAATTCACCAAACAAGGATCATTTCTTTCCTTAATGCTTCTCATGGAAGTTTATATGTTTTTGTCATACTCAACTATTCATCTCAGCCATAACATGGGTCACCTGAAAGGAGATTTACAGCTTCTTTATTTTGTGCAGCCTATTCATTCTATATTGTAATTCTCATAAAGTATCTCTCGATACTGAAGATATGATGAGGAGACCTAAGTTCAGATAAACAATCCTAAACTAGGTTTCCTGCTATGAAAATAAGGAGTCTTTGGAGAGAGAAATGAATTGCTTATCCTTGAGGTGAATTAATTTGTTGAGGGGAATACAAGTACATAAAAAAGTAATTTACTAAATGATAGCTTGCACCCTAAAATAATTAACATCATACAAATGAATGATTTAATCTGAGTTTACTCATCACAATATAAAAGGCACTAATCTTCACAACCTGTTTGAAGTATAGTACTAACCAGTAATGGTAAAAAAGGGGGTGGGGAGAAAGTTTTAAAATTGTCTCTACATTCTAGGAGTTGGCAATCTAAGAAACAACCACACAAAATATCTGCAGACAACTCAATAAACATATGAATGGGCAATAAACTCCTTACACTATAAAACTATAACTTAGAGTCAAAATATCTAATAAAATTCTTGAACCTAGAAACCATCCAAGAATATTTCTGAAGGAATGAATATAAACTACTTAGAATAAGTATAAGGGGGTCAGGGGTGAAAAACTCACACAAAACTGTGGTGGAGATCAGGGCAATTTGTCTCCTACTCAAAGAAAAATGACACTGTTAAAGTTGACCTAAGACTTTCTGAAGAGAATGACGTGATTGAGCTTTAAAACACAAACAGGCAGGGTGGCAAAAGAATATCCGAGACTTTAGAGGACTGTACAATAAAAGAGGAATTATGATATATGATTTTAATGAGTAATGAAATGCACAAGGAATACTCAAGGTGGCAAATCATAAATCTGTGGCTGGAATTGGATTTTAATAACTGATTGAAAGTTTTAAGTTCTATTTATTCCAATTTGACCTACTTCTCTCCTATTGTAAATTGTAGAAATTTGGGGAAAGTTCTTTAAAATCCAAATAGTTCTAACTGATAATAGGTTAAGGTTTTTAGGGAACAAGAATAAACTACATCAAACTTTCTCTCAAAGACTTGCTAAAAAAGCAGTTCATCATCATAGGTGTCTAGTTTTAAAATGTACTTGTTTTCTTTAAAGTAATATAAATAAGTCTTCTTTCCAGTAATGAGAATAAATAGACCATGCTTATTCATAGATTCATTAATAATCAAGCCATGAATATTTATTGTTTATTCTGGTAATGCTGCCTACAATGCCTACAAGCCATAATGGCTGTCAATTCAGGGCCAATTCAAGTGGGGCAGTAACCATCAGTAAGTAAAACTCCAATATGTACCCACCCTCAAAATTGTTTTCTTTCCTTTTATTTAAACTATTTTTTCTTAATGGGAATGATGACTATTCTTAAAGAAATACCAGCAAAATTTATGGTTTTACTGGCTGAAATACTACAGTAAAATATGGAGAACTTAAACTCATGTATGTACCTTTGTGATTATTGCAACAGCCCCACAGTAACTAACCTGGGTGAGTTGAAAAATGGAAGAAGAACTGCTGGTGAGAAAGTGGATTAGAACTCTAACTTTGCAAAAGAAGATCTTTATCCATCACCAGTCTAAAATTTAAAACAACAGCATTGCAGAGTTTTCTTCTTACAACTGATGTTTGTGCCCATGCACCTGAGTGAGCTACATGAACAGAGTTTTTAAAAACTGGTTTAATATTATTACCTTTATATTTTACTCATTACTATCTTGATCATATGCAGCACTTTACTAAAGCTGGACTTCACAGCCACTCACTATCAATACTTTCTTTAATGTCTACAATCATTGGTTATTGCCCTATTATTTCACTTACAAAAATATGAAAGGATATGTTTACATGTTTATCTTTGCATCTTTATCTTCTCTGTAAAAGGAAGGCATTACATTGTGTGTCTCAAATAGCTGTTTACATAGTCAGCAGCATTTACTGCCATGCCTTGGACACAGTGTGAAAACAATAAGTTCCTAATTTAAAAAAAGAGAAAAAAATAAATTCCTAATAGTGGAAGCATTGAGGAAAGAGCTCTAAGAATAACTAAAACATCCTAAAGGTCTTAATAATGTAAAGTAATGCTTATTAAGACCACTTGTTCTATCTGTCTCACAGTTTGTCTTGGTTTATGATCAATAATATATGCTCTAAATAGTCATAATTAGCTTCAGTTCTTCTTGGTCTTATTAGCAGAGAGGAAAATTTAAAGACAAATTATGTGTTTGGGGACAAAAAGAAGTAAAAAGCACTAAGATAATGCTGGAATTCAGGAAATGATACCCCAAAGCATGGAGTTTTGATATGCTTTGTACTTTGAACTAAAGGACACCAGAAGGTCCTAACAGCAGCCTTAGTACCAAGGTCTCTCCAACTTTCTCCTGCCCTTCTGTCTCTTGCCACTCATTCTCCCATAAAGTCAACCAAAACCATAATTCCTCTTCCCCGAGATAGATTATAGAAACTAAGACTTCTTTTCCCTAAAGCAATCCACAAAGTCTAAAGATATTACTGCAATCTTGCCTTGCCTTGGAGATGGCCATAAAGAAATTCTCTACCCTACCCTGGGGCAAAGAGATCATAAAAAACTCATTCCACAGGAATGAAGAAATGCTACTCAGAAGGAAGAAATCTGACCACAGAGAGACCAACAAGAATCTGAATAGGGAGACCTTGCCCGATCTATTCCTATTACATCATATGCTTTTTTGTCCAATCACAGTTGTAAATGCCTGATCCTGCTTCATTGAACTTAAGCATAAAATCAAATATATTCCTCTTAATCTTTGGGTCTTCATTCTGAAGGCTCCTGTATCATGTAAAAGTATGGTTAAATTGTTAAGCTTTTTTCTTGTTAAGCTGTCTTTTGATACAGAGATGTTGGCCATGACCTTTATGATGGGGAGATAAGGGATCATGTTCTTTTTGACCCTACAATGTGGCTCATTGGCTAATTGTCACATGTCCAGTAGTGACTCCTTTGCTCTGGATCTATTTCTGGCAAAAATGAAAGATACTGAATGGATACATATTTCAATATATACTGTGAGCTAGTTTGCTGCTGTTGATTTTTTAATTTGTTGCATGAACTCTCAGTGCTAGCATTTTGAGCACATTGTTATGACTTCAAATATTATGATTTCATTCAAATCTAATAACATCAATTTCTTTCTGGAACTACATTTTTATTTTTATAATTTGAGTCAAGAGGAAACAAGTTTCCATATATAAATTTCTAATTCATAAACCACTGTATAAAAATGTATCCACTGGGGATATGAATAGGAATAGTTGCAGTTCATTTTTAGTTTGTATTCATTAATTAAAAATAATAGGCAATTTACCCCAAATTTCTACTCCACTATTTAACTTCATGAAAATGATAGGATCACATGTAACATACAATGAGAACAATTATCATCAAAGTTAAGAGAAAAACATCTGTTTGTATCATATGAAAAATTATGATGGCATCACTTAATAAATATGCACTTATGCAAGTTTTCAAATCTTTATCAGGTGACATTTAATAGTAAGGAAACTAAAAGCTTAAATAGAAAGGAGCAGAAACACCTGGGCAGGTCTGCAAGTGTGGTTGTCTCCTTAGCATGCAATTTCATTTTCAACATAATTAGTTTAAATGAGCTTCTAAATTTGGGTGATGTATTGCACATGTAATTAAGATTTAATTAAAAATGTTCTATAATAAATTGTTTTCCATTTCTAACAAATCACATTAGAGAGGTAGATTTTGATTTGAAAATAGTTTTTAAAATGTATTAATCATCTGTGCTGAAAAATATAAAGAAAAAAAGGAGTTCTGTTGAAAATCACTTGGAATTTAAAAACTAAGGTAAAGGATATACTGTGTCTTCATGTTTTTATGAAGTTTAACTGAAGAAAAGGGTACAACTTATTCATTTTTATAACAGCACCATTCTAAACATAAACTGTATTTTTTATTTTTGTATGATACACAATATATAATTTTAAACCTTTTATGGAAACTCTTACACAGCAAGTATAGACTAATAGTGGAAAAAACCTCAACAAGGCTTTGCGCTAACCTGCTAAATCCTACAACAGAGATGAAGCCCCTATTGCCAGTCCAAGATAAATTAAGCCATTGGACGAGAGTGCATCGAGCCTGTAGAAACTCTAGAGAAGTATCATTTAGTTTCGCCCAGTATGGCTGCAGGTTGAGGTGGATGTACTGTAGAGGATCACAGCAGTGCTGGTTCAGGAGTTTGCAAGTCTGTGCTAATCTACACAGATCTGGTAGTGTAAGATGATTCAGAATCAGTTGAATGAGCTACACAAAACAGAGAAACTAATATCATCAAGAGTGAAAAACAATAAACGGCATTTTATTAAGCATAAAATAGGTCTAATAAAGAACAGTGTCATATTTTATAACAATATTTTCACACAGTAAATAAATCAACACAGTAAATCAATATTCAACAAAATTATCTAAATGGGAAGAAATCACACATACATAAGAATATATTGTATTTCAAAATCATTAAACACAGAGCTTCTGTTGATAACTCATTTTCTTTGGGTACAGAGATATATTTTGGTAATCTGTTCAATAGTACAATTTTTCATAGACTCAAATTTATTTACTATGTGCCAGAAACTGGTGATACAAAAAAAAGAATTCCCACCTTTAGAGTGCTTACTGTCCAGCAGAGATTAGTATGATTTTTTTTTTTTTACAATATTGAGGGGTTGAACCCAAGACCTCGCATATGCTTGGGCAAGTGCTCTACCACTGAGCTGTACCCCCAATCCCTATTTTATTTTTTATTTTTGAGACACGGTCTTGCTAAATTGTGGAGACTGTCTCTGGTCTCAAACTCGCAATCTTCCTGCCTCCCCCTTCTAAATTACTGGGATTATAAATGTGCACCATGAGACTCAGCTCATGATATGTTTTAATAAAGCTGACACAGAGAGGCAGAGAATGCTATTAGAATCCAAAACAAGACAGAGGCCTACCTCCAAAGTGAAAGTGTACTTGTGCCAGGAAGGTTCAGTTTTACAGGGTGAGGAGCAACATACGTGAAAGAAAGTCTAGTGGTAAGGATGGGGTTACACAGAGCCTCACAAAGGAGCTTAGGTTTACCCTGAAAACAGTGAGGCCTGTGGAAGGGATTTAAACTACAGTGTGACGTGGCCAGATTTTCATTTCAGAAAGGTCATTAGAGGGGGTGCTATAGGACATAGGAAGGGAAACCAGCCAGAGAGCTAATGCAGAATTCCAGAAAAGAGAAAAACAGGGGCCCACTCAAGGCAGCTGGTACCAGCAGTGGAATAGCAAATAGATATAAAAATTATTAACAAGATGGAATAAAAAAGATTTTCATTTCTAATTAAAATTATCTCCTTAGGCTGGGCATGGTGGCTCACCCCTGTAATCCCAGCAACTCAGGAGGTGGAGGCAGAAGGATCTCAGGTTCAAGGCTAGAGGCAGCCTATGTAACTTAGTGAGGCCCTGTCTCAAGAGGAAAAATTTAAAAATCAGCTGGGGATGCAGTCAGTGGTAGAGCACCTGCAAAGTATGTGCAAGGCTCCAGATTCACCCCTCAAGTCCTGTTAAAAAAAATTATCTCCTTCAACTAGTCCAAGATTTGTTTTTTCTCTTTCTTAATGGTGAATAGTTGTTGGTTGTTGGTAGGTGCCGTTGAGTCGGTATCCAACTCATAGCAACCCTCATAGGGTTTTCAATGGCAGACTTTCAGGATTGCCTTGGTTAGGGGGCTTCTAACCTAGTTTTCAAAGAACAACTGCTTAAATTTCCTATATTGATCCAAGAATCATTAAAAAAAAATAATAAATGTTTGCTAAATGTTAGAAATTGTATTTAGACAAGAGGTTGAGGTTTCTTTTCATTTAATGCAAGGTATTAAGCTAATCTTTTTGTTTCATAATTATGTCCTCTAACAAATGATCATCAATTTACAGGCCATCAACATAAAATTATTACTAGAGCCAGGCGCGGTGGTGCACGCCTGTAATCCTAGGCTCATTATGAACCTCCTGATCAGAATTTTACTGTTTTGAGCCAAAATATTACAAAATATAGAGCAATAACATTATGATCTTTAGTTTAAAAGACTATCTATAAAATATGAGCATTGGTTGATTAGTGAACATATTATATATTGTAAATTTTGAGATAGTCTTGTGATAGTTGAATACTTCCTTAAACAAATTTCATCATCCAGATAACCCTGTTGACATGTAAAATATTACACAAACAAAAAAAATTTATGTAAAGAATTAGAAAAACCACACATTGAAGAAAGGTAGAGAATGAGAAGTTTCTCCTTCACTCCTCTAAATTCAAAAATCCCTCTCCCCAGAGACAACTGTTAACAATTTTTCTGTTATCTTTCACATAAATGTGTATGAAATTCTATTCTTAGATATGCACTAGAAGAACGTTATATACACCTATTAGCATCTTACTTTTCTCATTTAAAGATAGATCCTATATATCTTTCTCTATGGTATAAACAAGCCTACCTCATTCCATTTCACAGATATGACATAACAACTAGTTTCTTATTGATGTATTTCCAGCTTTCTTTCCTATTGCAAATAATATTACAATATCATTATGTATATGTATTATGTATGTATGTTCATCTTGGCAAAATTTTCAAATATATCTTTAGATTAATTTTACATACATTTAAAAGTTTTGATATAAGCATAAAATTGTCCTTTTGAATGTTCACATCAATTTATATCCATAAACAGTGCATAAAAGTACCCATTCACCTATTTCTCCTCCTCTTCCTTCGCCTTCTTATTATTTCAGAAACTTAATCTTTTGTCATCATAGATGATGATGCTTTCTTCTTTCCTCTCAGTCTATTCCAGGATTCTATTCTGTTCCATTTATATATCCATTATTTCTCCATTTCAATATCCCTCTAGGTAAAGTAAGTTTTCTTCTAAATTTTTACATTGGGATGTACTGGATTGTTTGACTACAAGTGAGAATTAGAATTAATGTCCTTCCATAGCTCTTCTTTTCCAGAATTTTCTTGATTATTTTCATTTTTCTTAGGTGAATTTTTCAATTAAAAATTCTGTTTGCATTTTAACTGGGACTTTATTGAATATATAATTACTTTAAGGAAAACTGACATTTTTGCTTTATTGTACCTTCCTACTCAAGGACATGGTATGTCTTATTTAATGATCCTTTATGTTCCTAGAGCTCCTAAAGCTATTGATTTTTGTCTACTAACTTTATAATCTGCCAACTTACTGTTCCTTATTGATCTTGGTCTATTCTTCTTAGTTTTCTAATATATCATCACTTTATCTGCAAATGATGATTTTGTGTCTCCTTTTTAATATTTTTGCCTTTTATCTCTTTCTCACATCTACCAATATTGGCAAGTACTTCCAGAACAATGAAGTAACATTGTTGCTTTGTTTTGGGGTTCAATTCAAATGTGAGCCGCAAAGGCAACGCACATATATAACTTCCAATTTTTTATTAATGACATTTTAAAGAGGTAAAAACAAACAAGGCTAATTTTAGCTTATGCAATACATTAAAAGTATTTCACCATGTAATCAACATAAAATTATTACTAGAGCCAGGCGCGGTGGTGCACGCCTGTAATCCCAGTGGCTCTGGAGGTGGAAGCAGGAGGATCGCAAGTTCGAGACCAGAGGCAGTCTGTGTAATTTAGCGAGACCCTGTCTCAAAAGAGTAAAAAAATGGGCTGGGGGTACAGCTCAGTGGTCCAGCACTTGCAAAGCATGCAAGCACAAGACCCTAGGTTCAACCCCTAGGACAGCACAGGAAAAAAAAAAAAAAACTGAGATATCACATTCTTTTTTCATAACTCTTTAAAATTGTGAGTACATTTTATATGTTCAGCACATCTCAAGTTAGATACCATATTTCAAGTGCTCAATAACACAAATTGCTAGTGGCTATCACATTAGAAAATATGTCTGCAGTGTTTAATAATATAATGTTAGATTTTGGTTTATGATATCTAGTAGGAGAAAACTCATTGATAGTTTAATAAAATACATATTTTAAAAAGAAATGGGTAAAAATATAGATATCTATCCAGCTTTCATTTGTAATTGGCTTTGTACACCTACAGACATAACCTTAGGAGTTTTCCAATTTTGATCTAGTCCTATGGCATTACTATATACAGAAGGGACCAAAAAATATATACACATTTTAAGTATTAAAATCGTAACACTTGCGCTGGAATGGTGGCACATGCTTGCAATTCCAGCACTTAGAAAGCTGAGGTAAGAGGATCAACACAAGTTCAAGGCTAGTCTGCACTACATAGTGAATTACAGGCCAGCTACAGCCTGGGATACACAATGAAACCTCATCTTAAAAAAATAAAAAAAATTGCACCTCTGAATACATACCAGTAACAAAAGATGAGTACAAACCACATTCGACGTCTGCAATTACAAGAGGTATGCAAAGCCATTACCATCGTAATTCAATTCAACTTCAAAGTAATACACACATAACATCTTTAAAAATGTGTATGCATTTTTGGCACCCCTGGTAGATTCTCTAATATGAAAACACTTTAAAACTTTAAGAATAAATCCTGAAAAATTTTGTTGTATTATCTTTTCAAAATAATTCTATTTGCTAACAGCAGCATCTAGAACCCCAAACAGATATGATCAGGAAAGAACCTCTCCACATTACATTATAGACAGAATGCTAAATCTCCAAAGCAAAGAAACAATTTTAAAGGCTGCAAGAAAAAAACAACTCACTTACAAAGGCATACACATCAGAATAACATACCTCTCAACAATAACTCTAAAAGCAAGGAAAGCATGGACTGATATTTCAAGTCCTGAAAGCACATAACTGCCAACCAAGAATATTATATTCAGCAAAATTATCCTGTAAAATAGATCAAGAATCAAATCCTTCCAAGACAAATACACTTAAGCAACTCATGCCCATCGAACCAGCACTGTAGAAGATGCTTAAGGAAATCCTACACACAGAAAAAAGACAAAATCAAATGAAAGACCACAGGAATGGATAAAATCTATGAGAGTAATATTTGAATTAATGGAAGCTAAGAAAGAAGCAAGGACAGTCAACTTAATAAGAAAGCAAAACACTAATATGAACAGGGGACAAAGTAAAGATCAACACTCAAACCAACTGGAAAAACAACCAACAAAATTACATAAAGCAATAAACCTAAATATCAACGGTATTAACTCTTCTCTTAAAATTCTCAGATTAGCCAACTGGATTAGGAAAGAAAGCCAACAATTTGCTGCCTTTAAAAGACTCACTTCATTCAAAAGGATATACACAGACTAAAAAGAAGATAGAAAACGATTTGCCAAGGATATGAAGCCAAAAGGCAAGGGTTAATATATTGATATCTGACAAAGTTGAGTTCAGTCCTAAATTAATGAGAAAGGACAAAGAAGGTCACTACATATTAATAAGTGGAATAATCAACCAAGAAGACATAATAATTATAAATAGCAATGCACCAAACACTGGCACACCTAATTTCATAAGGTAAACATTACTGGCCATAAAGGAACATATAAGTCCAGATACAACTATGATGGGTGACTTCAATACTACACTTTCACCAATGGATAGATCATCAAAACAAAAAATCAATAATCTTGACTCCACCTCCCATTCTTGGGCTTATAGGTGTGCACCACTGCACCCCACAACAAGTACTTTCTTAACAAGAGCCTAATAGTCTACAAAATAGTAACAAGAATTGACAAATGGGATTACATAAAATTTAAAAATCTTTGGTACAGCAAAGAAAACAATAAAGTAAAGGGAGAGCCTACAGAATGGGAGAAAATCTTTGCTTCCCACACATCTAATAGAGGGTTAATATCTAGGATATATGAAAAACTCAAGAAATTGGACACCAAAGTAGCAAATAGTCCAATAAATAGGCAGTAGTCCAATAAATAGGGAAGAAATAGGCAATTTCTTCTCAAAAGAAGAAATACAAATGGCCAGCAAACATGATAAAATGTTCAATATCATTAGCCATGTGGGAAATGCAAATTAAAACTACATTGAGATCCCATCTTACCCCAGTCATAATGGTCAACATCCACAAAAGAAGCAACAAAACATGCTAGTGAATATGGGGGTAAGTGGGGAAGGAACCCTATTACACTGATGGTGGGACTGTAAATTAGTACAGCCATTATGAAAATCAGTATGAGGATTCCTCAGAAAACTAAAAACAGAGCTACCACATGATCTAGCTCTACCACTCCTAGGCACATTCCCCAAGGAATACAAGTCATCAAACCATAGGGAAAGCTGCACTTCCATACTTATTGCAGCTCTCTTCACAATTGCAAGGATATGGAATCAGCCCAGATGCCCATCAACAGATGATTGGATTAAAAATGTGGTGCATATATACACAATGGAATATTATTAAGCAGAAAAGAAAAAAGAAATATGTCATTTTCAGTAAAATGGATGGACCTGGAAATCACTATTTTAAGTGAAATAACCCAGACACAAAAGGAGAACTACCATGTTAATTCTTATATCCAGGAGCTAGATATACCTTAAAGAAAATGTATATATGTATATATATATATATATATATACACACACACACACACACACACACACACACACACACACACGTAAATATATCTAAGATTAGAAAATACAAGGGAATCCATTATAGGGGGAGGGGACGAGCAGGAAGGGAAAATTGGGAGAGGAGGAGCAACATATGAAGGGTAATGAGGGAGAGAACTAGTGAAAAATACAGGTTGCAATTTTGTGAAAATCCCATAATGAATCTCATTATACTGTATGCAACTTTAAAAAATCATAGTATACCTTATAAATATGTTCAATTTTCTCTACATATTAATCAATAATTTTTGGTAAAATGTTCAAGGAGATAGAAGTGCCAATAATCCTCATTTGATAATTGCACAGTGTGTATATGAAATGATTTATCACTCTGTACCTCACTAATATGTACAACCAAAATATCTAATAAAAAATCAAACATAAAATAATTGTATTTGTCATTATTTTAAGTTGTTCAGGTAAGAAAACTGGTCTATAGTTTTTTTGTATGTGTGTTCTCAGTTGGCTTCATTAAAATAGACAAAAAATTTTTTCTTTATGCTGTGAAAGAGTTTAAAAAATGTAAGAATTGTCTGTTTCTTAAGTGTCTGAAAGAAACTGAATTATCTGAGCATGGCAACAGTAGTACCTTAAAATTTTATAGAATAAAAATTTGTTGTTTTAACTACAATATTCAAAGTTATTTCATTAGAATTTTTTTTTCCTGCAATACTAGGGGTTAAACCCAGGGCCTTGCGCTTGCATGCTTTCCAAGTGCTGCACCACTGAGCTGCACCCCCAGCCCATTTGTTTTTTATTTTTTTGAGACAGGGTCTCGCTAAATTATGTAGACTGCCTCTGGTCTCAAACTTGCGATCCTCCTGCCTCTGCCTCCAGAGCCACTGGGATTACAGGCGTGTGCCACTGTGCCCAATTTCATTAGAATTTTTAAGAAGTTAGTGCAAAGAGACATCTTACATTAGAAGATAATTTACTTTTTCCAGATGATTTATTTTTTAAATAACTCCTAGCAATTTCTGATAAACTTTCAAACAAAAGTCATAATATTAAAAGGTATATGCACATGAAAACCTTCTGATACTTAATATTATGTTTTAATAAATAGTAAAATATGAAAAGGATTAAAAAAATCACCAAATCCATAATATTAACATGTGGAAGAACACTTTTGGATTTTAATTAACAATAAGTTTTAGGCAAATAAGAAAATATTCATTAATTATTAGTCATCTAGTATCTAGTGTCTGGGACATCCTAATATAAAGTGCTTTTGAATAATACAATAAATATAGCATGTGATATGTTAGGAAGAATTCCCAAAATACAGTGGATCTATCTTCCTTCATCATATTTTACAGCATGGAACTCTTCTTCTAGCATAGCCAATTCATGTCCCTCCAGAAATGCTGATTTCTATCTCCTGATTTCTTCTACAGGAGTTTGTTTTTGAAGTTTGCATGTATTTGAAGCCTTTCTTTTACTGGCACCTTCCCTTCAGCATATGAACATGCTGAGATCTCTCCCAATCTGCATTCCAAACAGAAACCATCCCATTCTGCTGCATCCTCTACTACTTACCCTATCTCTCTCTCTTTGTAAGATAAATTACAGAAGATCATACCTATAATAATTTTATCATTCAATATTACATGCTCTTTTTTGAGTATGACACAAAGAAGTGACATAGCTATCACTCATTATTGGTGGGTAGTTTTATCCACATTACAGCCCATGTTGTTGTTGTTAGGTGCCGTGGAGTCATGTCTGACTCATAGCAACCCTCATAGGGTTTTCAGTGGCTGATTGTTTCGGGACTGCCTCAGGAGTGGATTGCCACATCCTCCTCCCATTTTTGTGATGCTAGAAATTGAACCCAGGACCTCAGAGACTGCAGAGTGGTACTCTACCCACTGAGCTAAATCCTAGCCCTTACAGCCCATAGTTACAGTATATTACTTGGAAGTATTTTTCTCTTTATCCTCAATGATTAAACACTTTTTGTCTAAGTTGCTGCTTCTCTTCTTGAAGCTTTAACCAAATCTGGTAAGATTCTCTCATTCCTCACTCTATAGTAATGGCTTCATTGACCTTATCATTGTAAATGATTATCAGAGATCTCCTGAGGACCAAAACCAATGGCTGCTTGTAACTTAACCTTTTGCAGGAATGTAGATGAGTACATATTTTTATGTTTTCTGTACCTTTTTAGCTTCTTAATGCTTCAAATTTAAGACTTCTTGTCCCAAGTCCCTTTTCTAACTTATCTTCCTCTCTCGGGGTCTTAGATGGGAGTATTCCCAGAATTCTATTCTTTGCCTTTTATTCATACCCTACAGAGCTTCACTAGTCAACTTCATCACCTGTGATGTCCCCCTATCTAGAGCAGACTCACTCAAATGTAAATTCAGACTTTCCTGCTGAGTTTCATACTCAAATGGAAACTGCCCATTGTCCTAAACCAGGTAAGTCCGCTTTGATGACCAGGCACCCAGAAGTGAATGGCCCCTTCGACCTTCACTTACTGATTTATGATTAATGGCATGTCCATCTACTGAATCATTCCAATCTGTAACCTCAAAGTTCCTCCTTTTTGTTTCATCTCCACATTCACTAGTTACTTTTGATTACTACCTTGTGAATCTCCGGAATATTTCTCCCATCTCATTTCCTCTTCAAACATTCCAGTTTCCAGGGCTTCATCATTTCTTGCCTAAATTATTTGTGAGTGTGAAACTATAATCATGTATCGATTTTAATTTTTTAGCAAAAGTAAATTACTTACAAAGTCTAAAGTATCTGTAATTACCTCCAAAATTTTTTTGTGTATACGAGAGAAACATAGTGCCCTGAAGATCACTGGCTGAAGGATAAAATGCAAACCTCTTGGTAAAAGCCAGCAAGCCCTCTCTGGTACAGCAGAGTAGACTGTATTATGCATGGCTAGAGTATCCCTCAGCCTCTATCCAATTCCATGTCTTGCAGCTTCTATGAAAGCCAATGTTTCAGCCACACTGAAATACTGGAGTTTCCAAACAGGACATATAGTTTTACCTCTTCTCACTTTTGTATATTTTCTTCCTTCTACCTCTGCTATTTATTTAAATGTGATATGGCAGACATGCTACTAGGCCTGGATAAAATTCAATAAATTATTTTAACATAATAAATTTAAATTCCCACTTTATAGTTTTGGGAAATGGATAAAAATCAAAGAAGTGATTTGTGGTCCTCTAGATATATTGCTCCCACTGCTGCCAAGATAGGTCTCAGAGCCCTGAGGAATAACACTATAATGTCTCATGCTCCTCTCTCTCCCAATTGAATTCTTCCTTCATCTTTCTTCCCTCCTCCCATTAAGGGTTAGACGGTCTTCTCTAATCTCTGATGCTTCCTTTCCGTAACATAAAACTTGACTTAGAAGACCTGGGTACAATCCAAGTCCCATGCTTATTGACTGAATTATTTTGGACCCTTAAGTTCATCCATATCTAACACTTCAGCTACTTCACAGATGTATTGCAGCATTTTAACTGCAAAATGTTGTACAGACATTATAATTACTATTACTGTTAGGCATTCAGTAGGCTGCCTTAATCATTCTATGTACGTTAAGTTACTTGTGTTAGTACAGTGAAATCTGAAATACCCATCAGCTTGGAAGGAGAATATTTAGGTTGGTTCAAATTTAGGTCTACATAAGTTTTTCATTAAAAATTGATCATAATCTTTATAGCCACATACCATAGTCTTCAATAGGAAATATAAATGCCTGGCCCTACTCCACACCCTTGGGATATTTGAGAACAAGTAGGGAGAACTTTTTTGCTATCACATTGCTATGGAAAGCTACTGGCATTCAATGCCTGGAAGCCAGGGATGCTAAATATACCACAGAAGCACTCCTGTAGAGACACACTTAAAATAAAACTTCAAACCAGATAAAATAAAGGTATTTCTACGAAAAAGCCTCAACCAAATATTATAGTTAGGAGAATACAGACCAGGGTTAGTAAGTAGGAACAAATAACAGGCAAGCTGTGGACTGTTAAGTGAAATAATCATTTACCTCACAATCTTATTATTTTCCTTATTTTTAATAGAAAATAATATTTAACATAACTAGTATAAAGTTAAGCACATATTGCCCATATTTATATTGCATAATTATGAATCAGGGTAGAATTTATTACTGGTTTATGTATTTGGTTGTTAATGATATAACAACATATATTTAATAGTTTATCCAGAATCGCTACCACCAATCCAAAAGTGGTGAAATTAGTTAACATAATTTTGTCCAGTTTTTCCAAAATCAAAATGTACAACACATCAGATTATATATACCTTATCAGTGCTTCTATTCCTGTGACATCTAGCAAAATAAATACTAATATCTAAACATTTAAAACTATATAGTGCTATGTCCAATATTACTACTGAGTGTTTTTGGCTTACCTCATATGGCAGTTTATCAAAATAGCCATTATTCGGCCCTTCCTTAAGGGCAGCACAGCTAAACTTTTTGTTAAGACTGTCCATTCCACAGCCATCCTTTTCTTCATAGTCATCATCTTCTAGATCATTCATGTCAATAAGTGAAGTCTTGAGAGAAAGTAGGGGCTTGTCCTTCATACCATGTAGGACAACTGCATCTAATTCAGTGTAATAATCCAGAAGAGAACTATTTACTTCCAGTCGTATAAGATTTGTGGGAAAATTTATCTGCTTAATACAAGGTTTAAACTGGCGAGCCTGGGAAGCATTCATCTTCGTAGGTTTCTCTGACCAAAGAATCTCCCATCTGCCAAAGAAAGAAACTTCCCTATAATACAGTTTAGAATGAGACCTACCAGCATCTTAGGGTTATGGCCCCATGCCCAACACATTATGGTATGAAACAAAGGTGTCAAATGAGGTGAACAGAATCAAACACAAAAATCATTACCAGTGTACAAAAAGTATTTTAATGAAATATCATATATATTACTACTTAAATTATTTTACAAGTCCTCAAAAAGTCCTTTATTTTCTGATTTCACATTGTTGTTGTTGTTAGGTGCCATCGAGTTGGTATCCAACTCATAGCAACCCTCATAGGGTTTTCAGTGGCTGACTGTTTCAGGATTGCATTGGGAGTGGATTGCCAGGCCCTTCTCCCATTTTTGTGGTGCTGGGAATTGAACTCGGGTCCTCAGAGACTGCAGCGCAGCACTCTACCAACTGAGCTAAATCCCAGCCCATTTCACATTAGTCAGCTTAAAAACTAGAATAGTTAGAGGTATCTGTAGAATTCAGTTTTATAGAATAAGTAAACCCTACAAAAGAATAAAGCACAAAGGATAAAGCTCTCCCGTGTGCACAACTTAAACCAACTGCAGAAACTCAACTGATCATCTTGCCTCATAAAGGTCTCCTCTAACTTTTCTATTCCTGTTATTGGGCTCATACAAACTCAAAACTTTTATGTTTCTACCACTGAGCTATACCTGTAGCCCCTTTTTTATTTTTTATTTTGAGTCAGGATCTCACTAAATTGCACAGACTGCCTCTAGCCTCGAACTTGTGACCTTCCTGCCTCTGCCTCACAAGTTGCTGTGATACAAGTGTGTGCAATGGCACAAGACTGATTTTTTTCTCTCTCTTTTTTAATGCAGTCATTAAGTATTGTCAGTTTTTTAGGAAGTTTGCATTTATATATGAACTACTTCTGAATTTCCACCTTTGTCATCTTTTAATCATCCTGTATTTAGCAGTATCTAACATATAATAGGTGAATAACATTATGCTCTATCCTTCCAAATGAACTCTCACTTTCCAGCCAAATTAATTATTCTTTTCTGTACAGTAAATCTATTCCTACCTTTGTGCCTTTGCTCATACTGTCCTCCCCCAATGAACTGCCCAACCTACTAATGTTATTTGCCCATTTATTCTTCAAGGCTCATAGTGCATGTCCACGAGTCTTCTTATAAAACTACTTTTTTGTTGAGAAAAAGCCTTGGTATGTACCCCAGGCTGGCCTTGAACTTTCTATGTAGCCTAGTTTCACCCTGAGCTCCCAATCCTCCTGCCTGAGTCTCCTAAATGCTGGGATTACAAGTGTGTGCCACCACGCCCAGCTATTTTCCTAAATTACTTAAAGATTCTTCAACATAGTATCATCAGATGTTTAATATTCTCATATGCATTATAATTAACTTCTTCTCTGATACTGGTTTCTAATATAGCAGAGGAAACTAGAAACATGTAATTATTTACCTTGACTAGCAGAACTTTTTATTTTATGTCAAAGAATAAGAATATTTTTGAGTCTCTCAAGACATACTACAAACTACTTTCCAAAAAAACTTATGCAAACAGTATATAACAGTGACCACTGGAAGCATTATCTATTGTTTAAAGTAATGTCTGCCTGTAATCCCATCAACTTGGGAGGAGAGGCTAGAGGACTGCAGGTTCAACTTCAGAAGCAGTCTCCATAACTTAGTGAGATCCTGTCTCAAGATTAAAAATTAATTTACAAAAAGGGGGATTGGGAGTACAGCTTAATAGTAAAGCCCTAAGTATGCACAAGGTCCTGGGTTTAGCCTCCCACTATCAGGAAAAAGCCTGCAGCCGTAGCCCTGTGGCATCCAATCTCGTCAGATCTCGGAAGCTAAGCAGGGTCAGGCCTGGTTAGTACTTGGACGGGAGACTGCCTAGGAACACCAGGTGCTGTAGGCTTGGGAAGACGGACCTGGCAACCCACTCCCAAAAAATCAATCTGCCATTGAAAACCCTATGAATGGCAGAGAAGCACTGACAATTGTGTTTTGCCTGTTGTATGCAGGGTCGCTATAAGTCAGATACCAACTTGACATCAGGGAACAACATCAGGGAAAAAAAAGTAATCTCTAATTTCATAGCAAGCCATATCTCCTTATGAGTAATTTCCACTTCACTGAGTATTAATAACACTTAAATGATTTTATATATTTATTAATCATATAATGTTTGTTACCCCCAATAAACTGTTGGTACACTTCATTGGCCCAATGATCTTCTGAGATTTAAAAGCTGATTAACTATAGGAAGACACAAAAAATCTGAAATAGACAAAAAAGTATGAAACTCAGAGAAATCTAAATCATGGACGCCAATGACATGTAATGGAATTTAGGTCAACAGGGGGCTAGCAAGGGCTTAAAGCCCCAATCTTGGGAAAATGGAAAAGGCAAGAATGGTAACTTCTAACTTCAAGAATAAAACCGTAAATTCAATGGGGACTTTTTATTTCCAGTACTCAGGGGTTGAATCTAGGGCCTCACACATGCTAGGCAAGTGCTCTACTACTGAGCTGCACCCCTAGCCCCAATTTTATCTTTTATTTTGAGACAAGGTCTTGTTAAGATGCACAAGCTGCCTCTGGCTTTGAACTTGCTATCTTCCTGCCTCGACCTCCCAAATTGCTGGATTATAAGCATGCACCATGGTACCTAGATCTTTTTGAAAATTGATTTTTTTATTTAAAAAAATTTTTATTGACATATCTTAATGGTACATATTTATGGGGTTTGGTGTGATATTTGCAAATATGGATAGAGTGTACACTGATCAAATCCACCCTCCCAATTCTTTCCTCTCCCTTCATACCCTTCCCAATCTCCTGTAGTCATGATTCTACTTTCAGGCTGGTTTTGTTGTTGTTGTTTTGCAGTACTGGGAGGTTGAACCCAGGACCTCAAGCATGCTAGGCAAGTGCTTCAGCACTGAGCTGAACCCTCAACCCGTTTTTTATTTTTATTTCTTTAAGATAGGGTCTTGCTAAATTGTGCAGGCTGCTTCTAACCTTGAACTCAAAATCCCCCTACTTCAGCCTCCTCAGTTGCTGGGATTACAGGCATGCACCATGGTGCCTGGTTCAGATTGACTTTTTTTTTTTAGCTTCTACATATGAAAAAAAAATATGTGGTACTTGTGTTTCTGTACATAGCTTATATCACATAACATAATATCCTCCAGTTGCATTCTTTTTGCTAAAAATGACAGGATTGCAATTTTCTTTATGGTTGAATACTACTCCATTTAGCATATATACTATATTTTCTTTATCCATTCCTCTCTTGATGGGTACTTAGGCTGGTTCCATCTCTTAGCTATTATGAATTTGTTGTTTGTGTATAGTGCTGCAATTACATAGGATCTCAGGTATCTCTTCAGTATGATGACAATATTTCCTTTGTATATACCTCAGAAGCAGGGTGCTCAATGAAAATTTCAGTAAATACATCACAAAAGAATCAGGAACCACAGAATATGGAACTACAACAATAGGAACTTGTACAGTTTGTAGAACCTTTACAATCACTTCACATTTATTATTTTCACAGATTCTCCCCTGAAAATTAACAATAAAATCCTTCAAACATAAAGAGCCTGTGTTTATATCTAGAGACAATATCCCAAACAAACACTGAAAACAAACACCTGAAACAAACAAACTGCCATTCTGTGTGAAGGGCCTGGTTAATTCTGACTTATGTGACAAAATCATGTTTCTTGACCCAGAAAGTCAAGGAGACCAGACTATGACAAGTTTGTGAAATTACTGCTTAAGTAACTTGCTTTGGCAGCAAATTCTGTTACAACCTCTTTCCTTCTTCCTGCTTTAACTCTATTATATAGTAAAAGTGCTTTTACCACTTAAAAAAAAATCTATACCACTGAATTTCATCCCCAAACAGTGTAATTCTGATCAGTTTCTTTAATATGACCTCCATTTGTCATTTTCTCCTTCCCCTTTTCCCTGTCTCTTTCTTTAACTCCGAGCTTACCTACTCTCTGACTTACACATGTATCTGTTAAGATCTTATCCTCAGGATCAGAACACTCCATACTACTGCTTTTCTTTTCCTCTTAAGAATGCAATAGGTAAAAGGTCAAAAAAAGACTGAGATCTGGTAGAATTACCTGCAACCTTTCTGCTTCATTGGCTAAATAAAGAGAGGCATTCAAATGAGATAGAAATCAGACTGCTTTTAAAATTTTGAATGTTTGGGACTATAAGAAGTCCACTTCCTGCAAACAAATTCCTGAGCTCCTACAACATAATTGTTTACAAACTCCTAAGATAGGCATAAAACCTTAAGCACAATTAAAATGATAGTAGTACAGCCATTGAAAACCCTATGAGGGTCGCTATGAGTTGGATACCGACTCGATGGCACTGAACAACAACAACAAGTACAACCCAGTGGTTCCCACATGAGAGAACATGATGGAGTACTCCTTGACTAAATGTGAAAATGCAATGTAGCCAATTAGAAGAAGCCAATGCTATATTACTCTGTACCCCTTCATCATTTACTAATAAATGGAAAAAAAAAATGAGCTACCAAACCAAGAAAAAAAAAGAAATTTAACTATCTCCAGAAAAAAAAAAAAAAAAAGAAAATGGAATGTATACTGGTACACAGACACTCCTGTAAAATTGCCAACTGCTCTTTATTCAAGATTCTCATCATACTAATTTTTTGATATAAATTGAGGTTTCTTTTGTACAGTGGTAGTGATGATAAATGATGTTGCTATGTCACGTTTGTCTTTTTAATGTCTGCTTATTTAGCAAAGTAAATAATCTGACAATTCTATGAGGTCCCTAATTTTTATAAGCATTATTACCAGTTCACAGTTGCTCACTTCTTTTTCACACTTATATCCTCTGGTCCCATTCTCTAGATGGGCTCGCTTTGCTCCTTGAGGCTTCTACTTGCAACCTTGTTCACAGAACTACCTTGGGATCCTGGAACCTCTTCATCCAGAGTGACATGTGCCCAAAGATTTTCAGTCTCCCTTACCACCTCTTTAGCCCACAGCCAAAGATTAACTGGTACAGACAGACTGGTGTAGGAGACTGAAGCTTCACATGAAATTGCATCCTCACCTGACTTCCTCCCCTCCCTCTATTTTGCTTTCCCTTTCTTTACTGGTATCTCTTATAGCACAACAAAAATAAACAACTACACAGAAATAAGAATCTCAAAGTCTGCTTCTAAGAAGCTGTATCCAAGACAGCTGTGAAATCTCAAATTCTAGAAACCACAAGTTTAGATCTTCATAATGTCCTCCTATGCTTGCCACTCCCAATAGTTTGTTCTCTATTCTCTTTGACTTTTCTCACTTCTTCAAACACCACGATCCCACCTTTGAATGTTCTTTCCTTCTCCACCTTTCTTACCCACACTAGAGCTTTCCTCAATCCTCATTCTCAGTAAACTTATTTCCCTGATTAGCCCTTCCCTGAGCTTAGATTAGGCTCTCCCTTCTGCCACCACATGTTGTCTACAATCTCATGGTCCTCTTCAGGGCTGGACTGTGAGCTCAGAGAACAAGAGCCACCTTTTTCTGGCTCTCTGTTTTGTTCCTGGCAGCAAACTAGCAGAAAGGGTATCACTGGATGTTTCTCTCTATGTAAAGAAATTCACCAAAATGTTAATAGTTACTGACTCTGGGCAGAAGAATTATAGGTATTTTTTCCATGTATATTTTCCTTTATCTGTATTTTCTAATTTTTTTTATAATGAAACATCTATTAAGTTCATAATCAATAAAACTTAAAAGACGTCTTTTCATATACTGCAGTAATATATATATATATATATATATATATATGTATGTATGTATGTATGTGTATTATATATGCCAGATTTCTTTTCTCTTAAAATTTAATAGTATTTTGAGGGATAAAGCCAAAAATCAATAAAGCAATCAGGGACACATCTATAAATAAAGTTTTAAATTTCATCAAAATAATATACTACAACTCTAAGGAACCCAAGAACATGACTTGTACTCAAAATCAGTTACACAGATATTAAGGTTTAGACTGGATAAAAGACATTACATGTTTCATAGACCTTACCCTCCAATTTGTTCAGCTTTTTAGAAAAAAATATGGGTAACTTTGTGGGAAAGAGACAAATAATGACAAAATCTTAATAAAACAATTCTCACATGAGAAAAGATCCCAACCCAACTTTTTCCTCTCAGGAAAAAATAATCTGTATATTAAAGGATCCTTGTTTTCTGTGTTTTTAAGTAACTCGTTGATAGCACTATACAACTAATTACCAACGTAGTTTTGGAAAGAACAAGTGAAGATTATTTCAGCAGTCTTCAATGTGAGTTGAGTTGTACTCTCTATTTCCTTTCTGGTAGCTGTGATGGTGTTCCCTTAGAATTGAGGACACAGACACCAAGGAAGCAATGTGTCACAGGGGTGGTGGCTGATCTCTGCACCACTCCTCCTACCCTGGTAGCTGGGGTCCTACTCTCAGGCTAGAATAAGCTCATAAGTTCAGGGATTTTTGTTTATTTTGTACCTTATTCATTGATGTATCCTCATCAATGTCTACACATGGTAAGACACTAAATGGAAGAATGAATGAAGAGTGATATAGTAACCTAAAAACTAAGATCACAAGTAATAGAAAAATGGGCAAGTAATATGATCAGATAGCTTGAGGAAAAGGAAATAGAAATGGCTCTTAAACATACAAAAAGATAATCAATCTCAGAGATAATAAAAAATGTTAACAAAGTTTACATGAAAAAATATTTTTCCTCTAATAGATTATAAAAATAATGAAATTTATTAAAATGTGCTGTGGGTAAGACTTTGGCAAAACGTACATTGCTAGTGGGAATATAAATAGGTACAGTACCTTTGGAGGGAAATTTGGCACTCTATATCAAAACTACAAATGTATATATTTTAGGCCAAGTAACACTTCTGGAAAGCTTATACTACCACAGATATACAGATCAAATATATTCTATTGAGTAAAACAAGGCACAAAACAACATGAATAATATGCTGATTTTTGTAAATAAAGAAAATAAAAATATATTTATATTTGCTTGTATCTGCACAAAGAGACTCTGAAAAGATACAAAGAAAGCTGACAAAAACGGTTTCTTTGGGGAAGGAAGAACAAGAGAACGGGGCATGTGCAAGGCTGCATTATATACTTTTTAAATTACTGGCCTGTGTAACTATATAGCCTAGTCAAATAATAATATCTTCAAAAAATCAGGAGGTTGAACTATGAAACAAGAGGCAGAGGAGCTGCTATGCAAATTAATGATCTAAACAGGTCTTTAGGAAGATTTCAAGAATTACTTAACACAATGCTTATTTTTAAATGCATATGCTCATTACAAAAACATCCATTCAACATTAAAACTAATTCTCTAATGACCTTCTCTAGAGTATCACTCCACAGGACTATTTTGAGTTGTTCTAAGTATTTAAGAGCTGTGACATGATGGCTGTTTGAAAATATTTTCAAAGTCATATTTCCTCCTAACTTTTCAGACTGGCCCATGTTCCTATCAGCCCTAATTGTGCTTTTCATTTATGGCAAGTTCTGTGATAAGCAAATAGCATAATCTATGAATGTTCTAACACGAAGTGTAACAGGTAGACAGCATGCATTACATCTTTAAGGATCTGCTATCTCTTCCCCATTAGGAAATTAAGGAAAATTTTCAAAATCACATTGGTTTAATTTATTTCAAGAGAATGCTCCAGTATTAAAACAACCAAAATCTTTCAGCCATATAACAGGTCACTAAAAATGAGTCTTACCTTACTTCAGCTGGGGGACTTGGGGAATAGGGATTTGCAGAACAAGCCAGAATTCTGATGACTGCTCCAGGATGATAGGTTTCCAAAACATGAACAGCTGTAGGATATACCTGTTGTTCAAAAGTAAGTTCCACATAGTCCTGGCTCTGAAAATTGGGTGGTGTCCTCTTGAACGGCAAGGGAGCACTAGGACACTGATCCCACCATGTTCCGTAAGTTCGAAACACAGCTGTCTGAGTAAAGTCACCAGAACTTGGAAATACATTTGGTACACCTGCTAAATTCCACATGGTATAAGACATACTGTTCTCACTTCCATAATGGGAACTGAAATCCACTACTTCTTTGGCATATTGGACCACCTCTGCATTGAGAGGGGAAGTTCGGCTGTTTGATACAATAGTTCTATGGCTGTTCATCATTTCTCCTCTTGTAGCTGTCCTGGCTCGGCGCCGAAGGCACATATAATAAAACATAGTCAGAACTGTTAACATGGGAAAGACTGGTGACATCTAGTCGTGAATTATGAAGCTTCAAAAGGTCAGGTGTCCTCAGTAAGACGCATGAATTCTGAAGGATGTTCTAAAAAATGAATGGCTTGGTGAAGTAAAATAATTTAAATAAGCAGAAAAATGCATGGATAAGGTAAGGAAGAGGCATTATTCCCAATGTAATTTCCCCAAATGAAACTGAAAAAATAAGTTCTAAACTGTAAATATGAATCTCTGGTATAAATAATTTATCTAATGTATTTGTAAGAAACTTAAATACTACAAATGTATCTAACTTTATGCTAACAGAAAGCAAAATTGATATGATAAAGCAATGAGAGATGTATGAATCCCAATGCCCTAATTTACATAAAATAATAACCACCATTCAAGAAATACTAAG
This sequence comes from Pedetes capensis, assembly GCA_007922755.1. Classification (NCBI taxonomy): domain Eukaryota; kingdom Metazoa; phylum Chordata; class Mammalia; order Rodentia; family Pedetidae; genus Pedetes; species Pedetes capensis. The sequence continues at coordinate 37,408 of VMDO01002001.1, forward strand.
TCCTTGAAGTTTTAAAATTAAAATTATTTAAAATACATGATGAACCACCAAAATACTGCTGCAAACCCAAAACAATTTTAGGGATTGCCATAACTTCACGTTTTAACAAATGATTCCTTATTGTTAATTATTCTTCTCTTCCAAGCATGCTAGGTACAGTTTTCACATTATGAGAATATAGTTTTTTTGAACTGACAGTTAATTCAGACCAACTAAATTAATTGCCTTACACATCACAGATCACTAGACAATGTTTAATTTATAACTCTTAGCATTATTTGTTAGGGCAGTTCTCAGCTGGCTGGCATCTGGTTTGTTGCCAGCTACTCTTAGAAATCACTCACCCCAGACAGAATGGTCACGGGATACACACGGGAAATGCAGAACGTGGCATTCATCCATGTGTCCTGAAATCTACATGCTTCTTTTAGGTGTAAATGCTGAAATGTAACATTCTTTTACCTGTAAGAGCAGAGTTTTAGAAAACACTTACATTTTCAAACCAAGAAGTCAAATATCCCTCAACGACTATTAATATAAACAAATAGCCACTTATTGGACATAGAACTTTTCAAATCAAACAGACTACATTTTTCTGAGTTTTGTAGACAATTCTAAATTTTTTTAAATTTTTATGGCAACATGCAATAAAATACAATGATGTACCCTATCTATCCAAAGGTTACAAATCCATAGTTTTGTTTCAAACTATGCCAATAGACATATTTCACTGGGGCCAAATAGTGTTTTTAAAAATTTAGTCTAGTTTCTAACCTTTAACAATCAAGAAGACCTCAAAAGGCCTGAGCTGTTGGGCAGGCCATTCTTGTTTCCAGCCAGCTCCACTCACTTATAACACAGACCTTCCCCTTGTCCTCATTAAGTAGACAATCTCTTATAAATATAAACAAGGAAATTAAACATAATTATTTTAGTATTTGTAAAATCTTGAGTTTAACTTCTAAATAAGAGGAAAATACTGACTTTTTTTTAGTACAGCAAAATGATAGCCTCTAAAACTTTAGCACTGATATTATAAAACTGTGCCTGCATTAAATGTCTCTCCCACACAAAAACTTTGAATGACTTTTTGTGACATACAAGACACTATCTAAATTCCTTAGTATGGTATTATCTCTTCAAGCTGGACAGATCCCTTCTTATATTACCCAGTCAAGTTCTGACTATACCTCATAGTTTCCTTTAAGTATCAATTACTCTATTATTTCTTTTCCAATTATGTTATTACACATTAGTAGTAAGCTTGCTCTCTGGCACCAACTGGCACTACATTTTTATCAGACCTAATTCTATGGGAGGCATACATTAGGAGTAAGTTGAAGGAAGGATTCAGCCACAAGTTTTCATTTCTTAAGGTATTCAGCATATAGTAGGTACAAAATATGTGGTATGTTGGTAGAAAGGTGGCAAAGAAATTATAAAAGTCTACAATAATTTTAAATTATACAACAGCATCCTTTTCTGTTCTCAGTCCCAGCCAGGTACAAACACACTGAGATACTTGATAAAATATAACCAGTAAGTTAGTTAAGCTTGAAACAGTACAGAGAAAGCAGAGTTGTAAGAAACAAAGAAGAATGTTAAGAGCAGAGAACAGGAGCTTAAGGTAACATGACTCATAAAACCAGTTATTGGCTATAGTGGTTACAAGGAGACCTTCTAACACCAATGCACAATAATTATTTCAGGATACAAGCTGCATTTAGAAGGACCTTCAAGAAGCCAAATCTTAGAAAGGATCATCCTATCCATGAAACCAAGACAGTGAAAACCTAGCCAGGAAACCCAAGTAGGCATGGCATCAATTGGGACAATGGGGGAAGTCAGAACACTGTAAGGCATATTCCATGCACAGGTTCTAAATTCACACTACTTTTGTGGTTTAGAATCCCATCCCAAGACAAAAAATTTTTTCCCAAGACAAAAAATTGACAAGGAAAAAGTAGTCCCAAACCAGGAAAACATCAGGATGTATTGGCACAAATGTGATAACTCTTGCAGGGATGTTTCCACATAGAACAGTCCAAACCCTTACTGAAGATGCATCACACTAAAACAATTGCAGACCACTATAAAAACTGAACCACAATGAGGTTAGCCAGTAGACTGATTCACCAAGGGAAGAATTTGTACTCCTAAGAATAACAAATATTAGAACAACTGGAACAAGATTTTTTTTTCTGGAGAAGGGTAACAAAGCATTTAATAAAATATAGTCATGTGCTACATAATGACATTTTGGTAAAAGCACACAGAGAAGTCAGCCATATGACCTTTGGACATCACTCCTCACTTCTCACTAAGCTCCTTCCACTTTCTTAAACAAAATAAAAAGCTATATTTATCAGAAGGCAAAAAAATAAATAAAACCAAAGAAACATCCGCAAAATAAGACATCACCATTTTTGTGAATCTTCACAATCATTCTTGGAAAAATAAGATTTAGTCAAATTGTTAAAGTCAAATTTTGGTTGACATACCAAGCTATAAACTTTCTGTTTCTCAGATAGTTTTTACCATTGAAGATTATAGAAATTCAAATCTGTTTCTGAAAATAAACAAGGCATAGAAATAAAAAGGGGAAATGTGTAACCCATGGCTAACACCCTTCGCTGATTCTAAACTCCTTTTCTGTATATTAAGATGACACATAAAAGGGGTTTAGAACTAGGGAAGAACATATGGAGAAGAAAGGATAGCTCCTTTTCCTTTTCCGTGGGAAACGAAGCTGAAAAGGGGAATAGAGTCATTGTCTCAGGACTCATGTGAGTAGCAGCGACCAATGCAGAAGTACACATTGTCCACATACTGTTTGGACTTTTGCCAAAACATAGAGGCAATTTGTGATAACCAATCAATATCCTAATGGGCAATGAATCAAGAGCAAAGGATATAATAATTCTATTTTATGAGAATAGAATTCAAAGACAAAATGTTTTTTCCTTTCTGGGGCAAATAAATAAATATTAGTCTGGAACCCCACATTCTCCATGAGGGTGACTATAAAATATAACTTTAAGGAGGTACTTTCTTTTCTAGTACATTCAAAAAGCTACTTTAATTGTAAAGACTCCAACAACATGTAAAATATGATTTTCTATTTAGTTAGAAGCCAGAATTAGAAAGTGGTCTTCATTTTATTTGTTTTTAATCAGATCACTTATCAACAATGATTATAAGGTAAGAAATCTTCTACAACACATGCACAATCAAGGAAAACAAAACATCCATTTTAACTTGTATCCTGAGACTTTCATACTCCTTGGGAAATAACTTTCTTCATACGACATGATTTTATTATAATACAACTTTATTTTCAACCACATCTTCCATATTCTAAGATCCTTAACAAAGTTAAATAATACAATTACAGAGAAAGCAATAACAGTGGAAAAGAGAAATTAAGAGGTATAAACAAGGGGGAACATATGTTTACTACTGAGACTTGAAGTGAGACAGGGAGTCGATGAGGCGGAGAGAAGCAGGATGGCAGGAACTACCAAGAAGATGGCTCATTCTTTGGCGGAGAGAAAAGGAATAAGGAAGAGGGCTTCATGAAATAAACAAAAAGAGGCAATGGAGTGATCTAGAGCCAGAACCACATACAGCCTAGGTACATAGTGTGATGAAAAACCCCAGAAAACAAGTTTAAAACTCAAAAGAGGACTTTAAACATACTTTAAAATGAAAATAATAGAAAAAGATGAAACTGACAGGCAATAAGGCACAGGCATACAATGAAGTCGAGTTATAGCACAGTACTTACTTGCCAGCCTACAGAAGCATGTCAAGGAAGTGATGGGGAAAAGCAGCTTTATAGCACAGCACCAAATGCAGTAGAGCAGATAATGTGTAATGAATCAAGGAAAAGGCCAAACCTTAAATGTTTATCATTTCTGAATCCTGCCGAAACTAGTCAAGAAATGCTATTTTAAAGAAAGGACTTTTCTAGCCAGGCATGGTGGCATACACCTGTAATCCCAGCAACTTGGGAGGCTGAGGCAGGAGCATGGCAAGTTCAAGGCCTGAGGAAGCATGAGTAACTTGGCAAGACCCCATCTCAAGATAAAAAATAATAAAAGGGCCGAGAATGCAGCTCAGAGGTGAAGCACTTGCGAAGTATCTGTGAGGCCCTGGGTTCTGTCCCCTACTACAAAAAGAAAAGAAGAGGAGAGGAGAGGAGAGGAGAGGAGAGGAGAGGAGAGGAGAGGAGGAAAAAGAGAGAGAGAGAGAGGGCAGGGGGAGGGAACGAAAGAAAAGAAAAGAAAGACAGGAAGGACTTTTCTGGTTAAATCTAGAAATTCAAACACTTATACATAAAGGGAAATGAGAGAAGAGTGGAATTATATTGGAATTCATTCCAACACTTACCATCAGCCCTTTCTTGTCCTGCTCCCTCTAGGCTTCAATAACAACACATACTCTTATATCCCCTCCTGTCTCTCTGGTAACTTCTTCTCAATCTCCACCCTGGGTCGTCTTCCTCCTCACTCTTCTCAAGTGTATAGAGTGTACCATTGTGGACAGTTACCACTTTGATACCAAGATATACAAGAAATTTCACCCACCTTGACACCTGTCTTCTCCTTCTCCCTTTCACTTCCACATACACAATCACTCTTGCTGTAGACCCACCAGCACATCCACCGTGCCTCAACCATGTTTTCATGCCTTGGCATCTTTAAGTCTTTAACTGGGGCTGGGTGGAATGCCTTCTCTCCTTCATCTCACCCAGCCTTCCAAGATCAGGTTCAGAATTTATCCACCACTCATCTTTCCTTTGTACTTTGTTAGGTATTATGTGCTATTTCTCACCTGCAGAGATATTTTTTTATCAAAAGACTACAAATCCCTCAAGCTTATAGAATGTATCTTAATTATAACTAAACCCTTAGGGCCTAGAACATGCCAATATATGTTCAATAAACATTTCTTGTTTTATGGAGATTGGCAGGATAGATAGCATGAGAGAATCATAATAAACAAGTTTAAAATAAACATAGAAATGAAACCAGAGACTCTTCAAGACAAGCTAAGTGTGAAAAAAAACTTCTGTATCTTGACAAAGAGAAAAAGAGAAGGAAAATGGATAGTAAAAACTGAAACATAATAGGTAAGAATCAAATGTGGGAACCTCTTTGACGCCATCCAAGAAAGAATAGTACACATATTGAAATTTTACTGTTCAAAGAGAATGTAAAAGAGTGGTAACTTCTGTTAGCAAAAAAGCAGCCCAAGAAATACATAAAAGAGACTTGACTCTGGCCACAAAGAAAATCTGATTGAAATTAAAGAAAAATTCACAAAAGATATGATTGGAGAGGTAAAAGAAAGCAATTTTCTTAAGTACAATAAATTTTTCTAACATTCCAAATCTATGATAATACCATGGGCTGATTATGGAGAACAGGAAAAACTATGGATCAAAAATAAGTCCTTTAAAAAAATAATTGCCTAAGAGCCAAGACAAGAGACAGATCAAGAGTCAAGAATATAAGAGTCAGGGTAAAAAAGGAGGTTAATATTGTTCTGGTATGCTATGGGGGAGGAAAGGCTAAATGTTAGCAAAAACATCTTTTCTTTCAACACAGTTATTTACATTCCAATTATACTTTTTGCTTAAAACTAAAATTGAAAAAGGTTTAACAGAGCAGTAAGACTGGGGATGGTATAAGACTTTATGTGCCTCTCTCTTCCTCTACATAAACTCTCTAGGTTTTTTCTTGCTGTTGTTGTTTTGTCACTGTCATCGTTGCTGTTTTCAGCTCTGGAGGTTGAACCTAGGGGCTTGTGCATGCTAAGCAAGTGCTCTATCACTGACTTGTATCCCTACATACATTTTTTTTTTTTAATTTTGAGACAAGGTCTAAGTTATGCAAACTGTCTCTGGCCTCAAACTGGCAATCTTCCGGCCTCAGCTTCCCAAGTCACTAGGATTGTAGGAGTGCACCACCACATCCCGCTCCAGTTAAACATCTTTATTTTTTTTTAATCAACAAGGTCTGCTATAGTTTGAATAAGTGTACCCCAAATGCCCATGTGTTGAAGGCTTAGTCATCAGCCTTTGGCACTACTGGGAGGTGACAGAAACTTTAAGAGGTAGGGCCTACTGAGAAGGAGTTGGGTCATCAGTGGTATGCCCTTGAATACTGGGACCTTGGTCCCTTCCTCTCTCTCTGCTTTCTGGCTGCCATGAGGTACATAAACGTCTTCTACTATGCTCCCACTACAACGTACTCTGCTACCAAAAGCCCAAAGCAACAGATTCAACTGACCATAACTAAAACCTCTGAAACTGAGGTAAAATAAATCTTTCCTCTTCGTAAGTTGATTATCTCAAGTATTTTGTTGCAGTGGCAGAAAGTTGGCTAACACAAGGCCCCAATATAAAATAAACAGTGGAGTTCTTAACTGAGCGAAGTGAGTCAACATAGAAAACAAAGACTCCTATCCAAGTTGAGTGCCAAGGTGCATGCTGTAATCTCAACAACTCAGGAGGCTGAGGCAGGAGGATCATGAGTTTAAGGGCAGAAGCAGCCTGTCTAACCTGACAAGACCCCACCTCAAAAACGGTATGGTGGTGGCTAGGGGTACAGCTCAGTGAAAGAGCACTTGTCTAGTGTTTGTGAGGCCCCGAGTTCAAGCCCCCAGTATTACTACAAAAAATAACAAGACTCACATCTACCTTCAAAGCTTCTTAAAAATTCAGGCAAGTGAATCAAACAGAGAAGACAGTGGAACTAACAAGGATGAAAAACATAAAGGCAGAGGAAAAATCCTGAAAATCATCAGTAAACAATACTCTTCCAATTATCAAGGTAGCCCTCAAAAGTGTAATGAGATGACAAAAAGAGTCTGAACAAAATAGACATCTCAGAAACTTCTAATGTGCTAAAGAACAAATGGCAGGAACTAACCAAAAGGTACTTACAAAATCAGACTAGAAATGATTTACCAGAAAACAAGGGTTAGAATCAATTTAAACTTAGAATCAATTTAAGTTAGGAATTAGTAATGGCTATCAAAGGCATGAAGATTTTGAAATAAGCTGTTGCTCTATGTACAACTCTGTGGAGTAATGGTGTTTCTGAGTGAGCAATAGAAGAGATTTATTTAATAGTAGTTACTAATTCAACTGACTATGGGAAAGATGGGGCTGGGGTTTAGCTCAGTTGATAGAGTGCCAATTCTATACTCTCTGAAGCCCTGAGTTCAATCCCCAGCACCATAAAAAAAGAAGTACCTGGCAACCCATTCCTGAAACAATCCCAAAATAATCAATCATTAAAAACCCTCTGAGGGTCACTATGAGTTGGACCTGAGTTGACAGCACATAACAAAAACAACAATATGGGAAAGGAAAGCTAACGAATTTAGCAAGAACAGGCAAGAAACTTTAGGGGAGAGGGGAAGTGAGGCAACACGTAAAGAAAGAAAGGGATTCAACTTGTCTTCACTAAATGTGTTTATTCCAAAAATACTTAAGTGATGTCTACAATATATCGAGCATTGTTGAAATAAACACAAAACTCATTATAAAGCTAGAGTAACAAGAGCAGTATGGCATCACCACAGAAAGTCAGAGATTACTGTTCAACATTTCAAAAAGAGTCTTAAGAATTTATAGGGACTAGTGCCTATGACATACACAGTACTTGTCAGGAGTGAAAACGGAATTCAACAAATGATGATGGAGTCACTGGTTAACAACAACAAAAGAAGACAGTGCCTTACTTCCTATTTCATACTAAAATTGGGTAAGACTACTAATGGTACCAGAAAAAAAAGGACATTTATATACAATTCATAGGATAAAGGGCCTAAGAGGACACCAAAGTTAAATCCATAAAGTTCAAATGGCAAATGTTGACTTGCTACACCAAAATTAAAAGAATGAGGCAACCAGATGAACCCAATAAAGAAAAACCGGGCTGTTTTTGTTAACTGTTATGTCGAAATAAAACACAAGCTTTTAATAACATTTTAAGATGCTATTGTACAGAGGTCCATAATTAGTGCATCATGGCACGAGTAAAAGAAATTAACTATCTTACACTCCACTGACCTCTGACTTTCCAGTCAGTAACAGAAAGGAAGAATACAAAAATGCACGAGTCAGAACAGCAAAAATTTGGGATAGCAATGTTTTTTAAAAGTTGATCCTTGAAAGCGTGCAAAGAATCCAATTCCACTCAGCGCCTACTAAGGGGTGATGCTCGTTGCCGCTAGAAAGACAATTATACTATCCCTTTTCCAAAAAAGTTAATATTTGTTAAAGGACTATAGATTCCCCTCTACTCAACCAACAGGTACAATGTGTAGTACATAGGAATGAAGTGAGTTTGAAGGAAAAAAATGTACCTATATTCTGCTCTTAAGCCAAGAAAGGCACACAGGAAGCAGAAAAAGCAGTGTGCATCTTTGAAAGGACCAAAACAAGCACCTGGTAGTAGAGAGCTCTCCTGGGCATAAAGCCAGACACTGTATCCTGCCACCGCAACTACCTGACCACAGTGTTAGGTGTTAACTTTCTAATTATTTGTGTATTTCGGTTAGTGACTGCACCCCAAAGCTCTGTGGCAATGAGCATTTGGGTAATCAAGGAAATGCAAAACCACCCCACCCCCTACTGCAAACATGTTGACAAGTGAATAGTCACCAACACATTGTGGCCGTATCCCTGAACATACACATAAGGTTGCAGCAAGGCATGGGCCTGGTTGTCAGAAACGATCAACTGTCAGGGGGAAATCAGGGCAGCAGGGACAGGGGCAACAAGTACACCGGCGGCCAGGTATGAACGGCTGCCAGGTCTGGGAGGCCCACAGACCCGCAATGTCAACAACGCTGCGCTGGGCACACCCCAGCGCAAGGCCTCACGCCCTGCGGACACTGGTAAAGAGAAGTAGCGCCCGAGCCACCTAAGCGGTGATCAAGGTCCCCAGAAAGCCCCGCAGGGGCAGCGCAGAGCAGCGGGTAGGGGAGAGGCGAGCGACAGGGGCCTCTGCCTCGCGCCCACGCTCCCCAAAGCACTACGCGTCGCCCCGGCACCGCCCCAGCGACGAGGGAGGAAGACCGAGACCCTTAAGAAGGAGAAGTAAAGGAAGGGCCGTACCCTGCAGGGTCCGGGAGAGGCGCGCGCCAAGGGCTTCACCCCAGACCCAGCGGCTCGCGAAGGCCTGGGCGCGGGGGCGGCTCCCAGACTCTCGCGCTGCTGCACCAGCGCGTTGAGCCCCGCCCAGCGCGCGACCCGGAAGGATGACGCAGAGGCCGCGGGGCGGGGATCAGGGCGGGGCTAAGGGTGGAGCTAGGGAAAGGAGCCGGCCCAGGAGAGAAGGCCACGCTGCTCAGGCTGGGTGTGCTTGTAGGGCTTGAGTACCAACCCTTCTTTAGCGGAAGGAAGGAGCTTCCTGCTGGTTTCCCAGCAGTGTCAGTGGTGGTTTATAAATGGCGTAGTTACTCTGCGGCTGGTGGGTGGTTACAAATACTCTTATCGGACTAATCTCTTCCAAGCACCGGTCATCACCTGTAGTGTAGTCCTGTGGGTGCTTCTTCAGTCCAGGGTGGATGACTCAGGTGTTGTAGGCAGGAGTGGGACGCGTCTGCAGAGAAGTGAAATATACCTTGGTTCACCAAGTTAACAAACCTCTTCATCCCCAGATACAATTATTTTTTTCCTGCAGGTTTATTTCCATCCTAACGTTCAGAAGCCCATGACCTTTACCTCTGATGAAGAAGATGCGGTCCCAGGTCTTCCTTGGGTCATTTCATTTATTTTCAGCAGGTACATTATGACCCTCTTTTTAGTTTGCATCGTATTTATCTCATTACAAAGTTTCTATTAAAATGGAAAACTTTTAATAATATGTCAAACCACACATTATTTGCTGTTTGATTGCTCATAGACAAAATAGTAAGGATGTTTATTAGTTACACTTATGAACAGAGCCAATATTTGATGTAAAGTATAAACTGTATTCAAAAATGAACATTTTTAAAAGGAATTGAAGCTTGATCCACATTCCTGAACCTTGAGTGTGGCCAGGGCTTAGTGACTTGCTTCCTAAGAATAGAGTATTGGAAAGGAGAGAAAAGTAACTTTATTTGTGGAACCTGGTAAGCACTACCTTGGCCAAATGAAGGCCAACACCATCAGTCATAAGTTGATAGCATGCATCCTAATATGATTTGATGAAAAGGGATTTTATCTTGTTAATAATAAGGGGAAACTGGATGAACAGTTTACAGGATACCTCTGTACTGTCATTGCAGCCTTTTTGTAAATCTCAGTATACTCACTGCAACTTATCTATAAATCTGAATCTGTTCTAAAATAAAAATTGGGTTAAAATAATAAACTGACCCTTTTATATTTACTGAGGAGACTTACTTGAGTTGAAGCCTGTAGAGAACTGAAACCCCATTTAAGTACAACACTTTCCCATTCCTAACATGTTGTTGTTGTTAGGTGCCGTTGAGTCGGTATCCGACTCATAGCGACCCTCTGTACAACAGGGGAAACACTATTGTCAGTGCTTCTCTGCTGTTCATAGGGTTTTCAATGGCAGATTGATTTTTGGGAGGGGGTTTCCAGGTCCTTCTCCCAAGCCTACAGCTTCTGGTGTTCCCAGGCAGTCTCCCATCCAGGTACTAACCAGGCCTGCCCCTGCTTAGCTTCCAAGATCTGACGGGATCGGATGCCACAGGGCTATGGCTGCAGGCGTTCCTAACATAATGTCTAAATAAACTTTTCACTGACATGTAAAATATATTCAGAAAAGGACATAAAACATGTGGGTAGTTTGATGAAAAGTGAACCCACTGGAGTATTTGGCACTCAAATCAAAAAATAATTACTAGCACTCAGAATCCCCCCACATGTCCTTTTAAATTCTTCCCATTACTCCTCCCCAAAGGTAACCAATATCCTGACTTCAGATACCCAAGATAAATTTTACCAAGTTTTGACTGTTAGATATATGGAATCATACACTACCCAATCTTTTAGGTCTGGTTTCTTTCTTTCAACATTAAGTTTGTAAGTATTATTCATGTTAGTTAGAGTTGTGATGGTTTCTTGAATTTCTATTACATAAATAAGCCATAATTTGTCTATTCTACATTTGATAAGCATTGTGCTATTAACATTAATGTTCATATCTTTTTGGTGCATATCTTTTGTACGTCCTTCTATACATTTTCGTACCTCCTCAATGTCTAAGAGATGTAGTTGGTGTGATTATTTGTTGAGTTCCCCCTCTCTCTTTTCCATGCTGGGGATTGAACTGAGAAACTTATGTAGTTTTTAATGGCACTCAGAGTACTGCTGGGAAAGTAGATTAGTTCATATTTAAAGAAAGGGAAGCCTAGAGGGAAATTTCATTTCTGTGACTATCTGGAATTTGGATCATCACTGCTCTATCTGCCCTTCCTCCAAACTTCTCATCTCAAGGACCATTCTGTGGCCACACTTGGTTTTCTGGGCATGAGAGCCAAGAGAGGCCAAAGAAAAGGGTGATGCTTATCAGTTAATGATAGCCCTGATTTAATGGGTGAACTAATGCCTAGTTATTAAATGGAATGTTGTTTGGAGCTGAATAGCATCCCACGCTGTAACAGCACCATTACAAATAAAGAACATCCCAACAAGGCTTAATTGTGTGTAAAATCACCAGCTCAGCAAGCTGGTTATGATCCATTCTATGTTAGCTTCAAAAGTTACAATGTTCTACTCAAGTGGGGAGAGGGGCAAAGAAGCAGCAGGTTCAAAACTCTTCTTTGTCCCGAACTCTTGAAACACTCACCATCATACCCTCCATCATTTTCAAGTGATTTTTCTTTATCTTAAAATGAAATGCCTACCAATTATAAATTTCTGAGATCATGTGCATGCATAACAATAAAACACCATATCAGAGTTATCACTCAGGAAACTGCAGAGAAGGCTGAAAATGTCTGTACAGTGAGGTCCCTTTGGTTTTCTATCGGTGGTTCCCAAGTAAGTTCTTCTCTCATCAATACCTTTTAGAAAATGCAATTCCATACATTTTCTACATAACTCTGCCCAAATAACGTACCCTTCTGTGAGACTTTAGATGAACTAGTTCATTGGAAAGTAGAATTCAGTCAATAATATTCATTCATGATCATGAATATGCCAATGGCCAAGGAGAATAAATAATATCCAGTGGGAATAATTTTTTAGTGTTTTAGTTAACCTGTTATGGGCCATAAAGACTTTCATTTTAATATTAATTTTTCATGGTATTCATCAAAAATTGTGACAGTCAGTAAAAAGAAAATCAGACTTTTAAGCAAGAAGAAACCCCCAAACCCTTTTTTTTCACAGAACAGCAAATAGGCTATGAGAGATTAAATATATTCCCCAAATCATAGTATCAGAGTTTCAATGAAACCTACTTCTCCACCTTTAAATCAGAGGGCTTTTTGAAAAAATAATAAGGGATTACCTTATGATTCAATAAAATGTAACTAATTATGTCCCCTACTGCTGTAACCTTGAAGTAACTGAATATTATTGTTGTTGATGTTAGGGACTGTGGAGTCAGGTTCAATTCATAGTGATCTTCATAGGGTTTTCAATGGAGATTGTTTCATGATTATGGAAGAAAAGAATTTGGGAATAGGAATACCTGTCTACCCAGCCCTGCCATATTAGTGACCCTGTGATTTTAGGTAAGTTACAACTTCTCTGAGTGAGAATGTTGGCACTTCTGTGAACTGTCCCTAGTTCACAGCACTGGAGGCAAATGTATGAATATTTCTAACACTTATTAAAACATGCTAAAATCAGTAAATGAGGTTTTCCAGTGCAAAATATCAGAATAGCACCTCCATGTTCATTCTAATCTGTTTTTGTTTTTGTTTTTTTTTGTCACCAGATGAGAGAAAAGCCTAAAAAGTCAGGCCAGAGGCAGCCTGCACAACTTAGCAAGACTTCTTAAAAGTAAAAATAAAAAAGAAAGACAGAAAAACCAAAAAGGAACTGAGGGTTCAGCTCAATGCAGAGTGCTTATGGGTTAATTCCCAGCTCTGAGGAAAAGAACACTTGCCTAGCATGTGCAAGGCCCCTAGTACTGGAAATGTGTGTGTGTGTGTGTATGTGTGTGTGTGTGTGTGTGTGTGTGAATATGGCTGATATATATATGAAAAATGATTTTTAAACGGAGTTTTTTAATCTATCAGTTATAAATTGGTAGAAAGTTTCCAGAATTTTAAGGAGAAATTGACTTTGTTTCCTATATGGGTTTATCAAAGTATTACCAGGGATAAACCTCCTCATGATACACTATTGCTACTCTTTTTTACTCCCTTATCATTCCAGTCTTTAATAGTGAGATATTGGATTCCTTTAGAATAAGAATCCTTTATTCCTTTAGAATAAGAATGTTCCTCCAAATCAAATGATTCACCGAGAAGTACTCTAAGAGAAGAGGGTGAGAAACCAAGATGGACTGTGGGCAGCATTCCCATTTGGCCTACCTCCTGGCTTCCTGCCCTTTGGAGCATTTGCAGCTGTCAGGACAGTACAAACAACTTGGAGATGGGCCAGACAAGATTTAACGATGGTCTCTTGGGATTGATCCGTTATAGAATCAAGCACTTTATTTACTATCTACTAAGTACATTCCCATTCATATGGTGTTGGCCCGTTTTATAGGATAAGCAGTCTTGAGCTTATTTCGTATATGTATGTCCCATTTCCCTAACAATAATGAATATTTTTCCATAGCCTTTAGTGCAGCCAGAAGGCAATCATTCAAGAGTACCTTTTTAGGGAGCCAATATAAATACTTAAATTCAAAAGAATAGATTTTTAAACTATATTCATTGAAGGTCACATTTTGATCCAGGGAGGGGCCGTTTTTGGTAATCATAGTAACAGTTTACTTTCTCACTAGTAAGAATTTATATGCACTGAGACTGAGAGGTAGATCTCAAATACAAATTATTCAGTAATATATTCTACCAATTTTGTCTGTGCTTCTAACTATGGATAGGAATCTAAGCACATATTCTTTTACAGGAAATCTTTAACAAGTAGAATTTGCAGTAAAATTCCTATAGGCCAACACTTCTCAAACATTAATGTGTTTACGAGTCTTCTGGGGATTATGTTAAAATACAAATTCTGATTCTCTATTGTGCCTGAGTCCTGAATTTATAAAAAACTCCCAGATGAAGTAGATGTGATCAGACCATTAGCTATATCCTCATTAGAAAACTTAAGGCCATTTCACTTACAAAACATTGTCTCTGAATATTAAGATAACTACTAATATTACAAAGTAATACCTGAACTTCAAGTGGAGACTTGAGTAAGGCAAAGAGACTCTTGTTACACATTTATATTGATTCCTTTAGACAATTTTAGATTTCTTTGGGACTGGGAAGAGGTAATCCATATTCTGTTTTTATTTTACTATACAGGCCAATACAAAATGAGAATCTATGAGGTAATAACACAAGTACACATTGCTTTACTCTCAGAAGACTATAACTGGTCCACTCTCAGAAGTAATTAGGGAATCAGTAGCCAGCAGTAGCCAACATTAGCAGAATTTAAGGGATAGAATTTTTGGCATGTGCCATGAATACATGACCTTGACCAGTTTAACTTTCAATATATTAAAATTCTAAAGCAGTAATGTCCATCTCCAGCTGCTGTTCCATTTTTTCCTCCCTTTGTTTTCAACAAATGTGAGTGTAGCACAATGCCTTGGAAATAAGGGAATAAGAAAAAAACATTAGATTTGTTATTCAGAGCAACAGCTCCAAGTCCAGACAGCTCCAAAGTAAATCTGAACAAGGACTTGCTCTGTGACTTTGTGACCAAAGACTTAATGTTCTCATACCATTAGTGGGCCCTGGCACTTTATCAAACCTGTGATATTGACTAACTACCAGTAATTGCTGATTTATGGGTAGAGTTTTCTCAAGCCTTGTTTTCTTCAGGAATCTAATATACCTTCATCTTCTGGAAGCATGTTGAATCAGTCAGTTCACGTTCTCTGTAAGCTTTGCTGTTTCCATATTTGAATAGAGGGCATTTTGCTCTCTTACCTGTTGCTATTGATATGCCCTTATAGTACTTTATTTCCCCTAAGTTTCTGTTTACAAAACCAACCACACTTCTGTGCATTCACGGAGAGCAACTAACCCAAATGCAATATTTGAGAAATAACTTTTATTCTTCTGTAATTCCCGATGCAACGGCACCTAACAACAACATAATTTCCAAAAGCTCTTTGCTTAAGTGGGCAAAGGTAATGATATAACTAAAAGAGCTCATTCTTTTTAAAATATTTATCTATTTATTTTGCACATAGTATCATTATGTTTGATGATGGAATTTTCATACAATTGCCTCTTATACTTTGCACTTGTTCTCTCTCTCTTTTCCCCCCTTTATTGTTCCCCCTTCCACTTATCCTCTCTCCCTTCCACTCCCACATGTCCCTTCCCCCTTCTAGCTGAGTCTCCTTATAATTCCAATTTTAGGTACATATAGTTGTGTATATTTACATATGTGTGTATGCATGTATGTGTATATATACATATTTCCTTTAAGGTAGATCTAGCTTCTACACATGAGTGAGAACATGAAGTATTTCTCTTTTTGAGTCTGAGTTATGTTGCTTAATATGATAATCTCCACACCCATTCATGTTCATGCAAATGGCATAATTTCATTATGGCTGAAACTATTCCATTGTGTGTATGTATAAATATATGTGTGTGTGTGCGTGTGTGTGTGTGTATAGCCTCCACATGTCTGTCAGCTTGTCATGGTGTAGGGGCTTATGTGTTGCTGTGATACTGAAAGCTAGCTATTCCACCAGTATTTCAGATACCAGCAGGGCCACCATGGTGTACAGGTTTCACCTGAGTTTCCAGACTAAGATAAATTAGGGAGAGGGACTCAGCAGCCCATTCCTGAAACAATTAGCCATTGAAAACCCTATGAATATCAGATAAGCACTGTCAAATATAGTGCCAGAAAATGAGCCCCCCAGGGTGGAAGGCATTCAAAAGACAACAGGGTAAGAGTTACTTCCTCTAAGGAGAGTTGACCTTAATATCAGGAATGGAATAAAGCCACTCGGACCTCCATTTGCTGATATGGCACAACTTAAAATGAGAAGAAACACAGTGGCTACAACAATGGGCTCAAACATAATAAGATCATGTGTGTGGCACAGTGTTAGGTAGTATTTCATTCTGTTGTACATAGGGGCACTATGAGTCAGATCTGACTTGATCACACACACACACACACATACACACACACACACACACAGTTATTAGATGCTGTAGAGTCAGGATTGTGTTTTTCAGGAGTTGACTGCCATATCCCAGATTCATTCATATGTGTGTGTGTGTGTGTGTGTGTGTGTGTGTGTGTGTATGTATGTATATATATACATATATACATATATATTATATCATGATATATATAATATATGACATATATATATATATCACATTTTTGATCCATTCATCTATTGGTGGACATCTGGACTGATTCTATATATTTGCAGTTGTGGAGTGCTGCACCAAATATGGAAGTGCAGGTGTCTCTGTGGTATGATGTTTTAGATTCCTTTGGTATATACCCAATAGTGGTATAGCTGAATCATATGGTAGTTCTATATTTAATTTTCTGAGGAGACACTGTACTGATTTCTAGAAGTATTGTACTACTGTATAGTCCCACCAGCTGTGTAAAGGGATTCCTTCTTCTCCTCATCCTTGCCAATATTTGTTATTCAATTTGTTGATGGTAGGCATTCTGACTGGGGTGAGATGAAATCTCAGTGTAATTTTGATTTGTATTTCCCCAATGGCTAAGGATATTGAACATTTTTTCAGGTTTGTTGGCCATTTGTATTACTTCTTTTGAGAGCAGTCTATACAGTTTTGTTGCCCATTTAGTGATTGGATTATTTTGGTTTTGGTGTTTAATTTTTTTAGTTCTTTATGTATCCTAGATATTAACCCTCTGTCAAATGGAGAGTTAGCAAAGATTTTCCTCCCATTTTCTAGGCTCTCCCTTTATTGTTTCCTTTGCTGTGAAAAGCTTTCTAATTTCATGTAATCCCATTTGTCAATTCGTGGTGCTATTTCCTGAGTTATTGGAGTCTTATTTTAAAAATATCAGCCACTGAAAACCCTATGAATAGCAGAGAAGCATGACAATAGTGTTTCATGTGTTGCACAGAGTCCCTATGAGTCAGACTTTGAGTCAATGTCTTCAACTCAATAGCACCTAAGAACTACATTAAGAAAGTACTTGCCTATCCCTACATGTTAAAGTATGTTCCTTACATTTTCTTCTAGTTGTTTCAAAGTTTTTTGGTTTTTCATTGAGATCTTTAATCCATTATGAATTGGTTTTTTAATATGGTGAGTGTTACCATTCTATTTTCATTCTTCTGCCTATGGAGATCCAGTTTTCCTAGCATCATTTGGTGAAGAGATTATCATTTCTTCAATGTATGCTTTTGGCACCTTTGTCAAAGACCAGAGGGCTCTAGTTGCATGGGTTTATTTCTGTGTAGGGATAGTGTAAAGTAAGTTTTGGAGTTTGTTATTAATTGTACTAAAGATATCAATAGCAGAGAGATGAAAATTGGGGGAGGGGAAGAAAGAACTGGATTAGATAGGAGTAAGGAAGAAGAGCAGGTAGAACAGGGTGTGTTGGAGCGTACATAAGGAAAGAGTAGGTTAAAAATAAAAATCTGCTTATCCTCTGTATAAAAAGTATAAATATAAATTTATGTACACATTGTAAGAGATATAACAGATACAAATGGGGAAGTACTCTTTTCTTTTTAACAAATAAATTTAGCAAGTATTAACAAGTATTTAGCAAGTATTGTTATCAAATAACTAGTATAACCTAAAAATGAAAATGGTTAAAAATTTGACAAATGAGAAGAATGAAGAAAAATAAAATTTAAAGAAAGAAAAGAAGAGAAACAGTAAAAAACAGCAGCAAAAACAATACTATCTATTGTCAGGCACTCCTTTCTAGGTAGCTTTCAACCAAGACCTCCTTAGAAAGCCCCACCTTCCATCTAGATGCCTTCTGAGAGGACTTGCAACAGCCACTGTGGAAGTTAGGTTTTTAGACTTCAGGTGCATCCTCCAGATTTCTCAACATGAATGCTCCTGTGCCACTTTCTGGGACTTGTAACCAAAGCCTAAATCACAAAAAATGAGCATACCTCGTCAACTGCCCTGCACACTCATGCCCTAGGTGCTTTGGCACCACCCTCACCATTCAGGGGCAGGCCACGAAAACTGAGTCCACTATGTGTAGAATCTCTTCCTCAATCTCCAAGCATGTATGCTTCTCATGTGCTCTAGCACTGGCACAGTTATCCCTGCCTTGGACTTTGGTGAAGGCCAAGTAAATTTCACAAAATGCACCTGCAGTTGCTGCTGACCAAAACCTAATTTGCAAAGGGCAGTCATGCCTCCTCAGCTTTCCTGCACACTTACACCCCAGTGCCTTGGTACTACCCCTACTGCTTTGGCACAAGCTGATGATGCTGAATCCACTATGTGCAGGATCAGAGAGATCTTTTTTTTTTTTTTTTCAGTAGTGGGAGTTGAACCAAGGGCCTCACACTTGCATGCTTTGCAAGTGCTGTACCACTAAGCTGCATCCCCAGCCCATTTTTTTACTTTTTCAGACAGAGTCTCACTAAATTAGACAGACTGCATCTAGTCTTGAACTTGAGATCCTCCTGCCTCTACCTCC
The DNA here is from genome assembly GCA_007922755.1 of Pedetes capensis. Lineage (NCBI taxonomy): Eukaryota > Metazoa > Chordata > Mammalia > Rodentia > Pedetidae > Pedetes > Pedetes capensis. The sequence continues at coordinate 56,219 of VMDO01002001.1, forward strand.
CAAATCACTGTGATTACAGGCATGCTCCACCATGCCCAGCTCAGAGATCATTCTTAACATGCCTCTAGTCAAGAATGGCAAATGAGTTTCACTTCCAGTGCCATAAGGTAGAGGAATACGTGCATGTCTATATATTATTTTCTAATCCAGATCTAACACCAACAGTAACTTCTAGTATATATTTTATTTTTCTTTTTATTATCTGCACCCCTACCTAAATACACAAACCAACCAGGCACCAAAATTATGTCTAAGGAAAAATTAGGCTCATGCTAACTGTCCAGAACAGCTGTACCAGTTTCATTTCACCTTCAAACTTCTACCTCTGCTTCATTAGTAACCAGCAATAGTGTTTCCCAGAACCCATTCATAGCAACTTTTGCCCTCCAATATTTCCAAACTGGCCTTTCAACTGGGTGCTTTTTACCTGATCCCATAGTTGTAAATGACTATGTGACAGCAACCCTTAAACCATACTATAGAATCTATGTGATTAAGCCACCACATATAATAGTTCCACACCCATTTCCGAAATTGGGGTCTTACTCTTATAAGGTGCCTCCTCCTTCACTTTTCACTCTTTCTTAATCATGGCATGCATCACTGGAAGGGAAACAGTGGTTAGTGAAAGTGCCACTGAGATTTAACATAACTTGGATGTACCCAAGTATAGATATATGTTTTGTCCTATATATTTCTGAATACAAGAGGGTTCTAGTTGTAGCCAAGATGTCTAGAGTTGATTTAGATCTATCTCCAGCAATGTGACCTTGACTGAGTTATTTCATCTTTTTGATATTTTGTCAAGGACAAATAATGACATCTTCTCTTAAATGTGGTTAATCAAAGAAATTATGAAAAAGAACTCTGTCCACAGGGAAGGTTCTAGTCTATATAAACACAAGGAATTATTAAGATACTGGTATTTTCAGGCTGAGTAAAGTGTGATTAAATTTTGCACCATTAAATGTGTATGTTCAGTGATTCTGTTATTGGTGGGCTGATTCTTGGTATGTGAATGAAGGCCTATGTATAGTTTTCTTGATTAACTCATGGCTCAGGCCTTTTTACTTTAAGCACCAAGCAAGATTCAGATTTTTGATATATTGTACCCAATATCTCAATTATTCATTTTAGGAATTAATGTAAAATTAGCATAGACACCTGTTCATATGGAAATAGACAGTTATGTTAATTAGAACATTGTAGCTGGAAAAAATCTTGCATAATGAAAGGACTGATATTAATATATTTGAATGGGAGATGTAGAACATATTGTTAGTAAGATATAATTCATTCATGCATGCTTCTTCTAAACAATTATTTTATGTAGTTTATCTCACCCCCAAAGTAGAAGTTATTCAGTATATCCAGAAAATATTTTGAAATAGCAAAATGCAAACATTTTTAAATTTAAAGTAAAAGTTATGTTAAAGTATTAAAATATTTTTCTTGCTCTTTCTTATACTTTCCATCACTTTCAGTGTTTGAACTTTCACATCAGTTATTATAAGTTGTATCAGTAAGGGTTCCCTAGAGAAACAGAACCAATAAAACACACACACACACACACACACACACACACACACACACACACACGGAATTTATTAGATTAGTTTGTATGATGGAACAGGATAGTTCCACAACTGTGCCTGTAGAGAGACTGGTAGCCACACAGTCTAGGAACTGGAAACCTCAGGAATCACAAATGTAGAGGTCTGGAAGCACCCCAGAATGTCTGATGTTGAATCCACATGAAAGCTGAGGAAACTGTTGTCAGTTTTCTGCAGGCAATGGCAGAGAGAGAGAGACAGAGACACTGATACTCTTGGCTGCAGAAGTGTTTTTAAGCCTACCACAAGTGTGCACTGGCTTCCTTTCTCCTCCTCACTTCCTTCTTATGGAGCCCTGCCCACTGGGTTACACCAGATCACCTTCGGGCAGGTGTCTTCCTTAATTAGGACGGGACCTGTCAGTCCTCTCTGGGAAGGACCTCATGTACAAGTACAGACATGTGCTTTACTAATCTGAGGAATGCATCTCTTAATCTAATCAAGTTGGCAATGAAGACTAATCATCACATGGTGTTGTTGTTGTTGTTGTTGTTGTTAGGTGCTGTCCTATCAATTCGACTCATAGCAGCCCTATGTACAATAGAGGAAACATTCCCTGAGACTGTGCCATGCCTATCACTGTTGTCAGTGCTTCTCTGCTATTCACAGGGTTGTTGATGGCTGATTGTTTTGGGGAGTAGACTACCAGGTCCTTCTCCCAAGCATACAGCACCTGCTTTTCCCAGGCAATCTCCCATTCAAGGACTAATCAGTCCTGACCCTGCTTAGCTTCCAAGATCTGACAGGATTAGACGCCAGGGTGATATGGCTGCAGGCAACTATCACATACGGGTTTATTAATTCTTAATCAGAACTAAATAATCAGTATAAACTTCCAAAAACTACACAGATTAAACATTAGGTGTATATCATAAATTTCCCTTATGAAAATTCTTTGGTTTTCTCAGATAAGCCTTTAGAGACTTTTCTGAGTTTATATACAAAGTTAAGTCAAAGAGTGGGAACAACATTGAAGGAAATGATATGTCAGTTTATATTATACATAAATGTGTACACACACACACAGACACACACACACACACACCTAGGCTCAATTTTTGAGACCTCTAAAATTAAAATTTGAAATTTATGAAGTTTACTAGTCTATATAACATATGATAAATAAATCTTATATTATAATCTCATATTTCACCATTCCTTTTTATTAAAAATTTAACTCAGCTAACTTTTACTGAGGACCTACTATGTAAAAGGGACCAGGATAAATGCTTCAAAGAAATAAAGATTAGCAAGGATATTATTATATAGATAAGGAAATAATCTATGTGCAAATAATCAGAAGAAAAAGCTTTAAAAACATTATGAAAAAAATTTTGATGGAATTAAAAATTGAGCAAGCTTGCCACTAGGCCTGGCTACTTAAAAGAACTGATATTTTGAACTAGGCCAAAAAGGTAAATATTGGGGATTCCTAGGCAAAGACAACAGCATGAACAAAAATTGTACAGGAGAAAATGGCAGGAAATATTTTGGAATTGATGATGAGATAGGGATTGTGTAAAAAGCAAACTGTCTCTTACCCCATTTAAACTCACAGTACTTTGTGATAATTTTGCTTCTCTTTCATTAATGCTGTGAAAACATTGTTTCTGAGTACCAACTGATATGTGAAAAAATTCTGAGGCCAAAAATGATTTATTAGGGAATATTTACACAATAATTTTACTTATTCAAATTGCCCAAGACAAGCAAGGGTTACACTAACATTATAAACATTTACCAGAGGCCTAAGGATGCCCCCCCAAATCATCTGTTAATACCACAAGCCAAGTGACAAGTCAAGTGCACAAAGACAGTTGGGAAGGCATAAGAAACCACCAGGATGAGAGTCTGTTAACTGAAACGGCTAGTCCAGGTACCGAGAATTACTTTCTATTTCAGTTGAAACTCAAGAATTAGAAGGATTGAGAGTTTCAGACAAAAATATTAAGCAAATAATCCTAAATGGAAAGGCTTCTAAACCATTTCTAACTCAAAATTTTGAAAGGAGAATGACTAAAAAAATATTTCTCTACTTATTTGCCCAAAGGACCTATCCCATTACTATGGCTGCATAACAAATCATTCCAAAATGTAGTTCAGCAAGACAATTTATTATGCTCACAGACTGTGGGTCAGGACGTGGGACAGAGCATAATGGAGTTGTCTTGCCTGTGCCCTATACTGTCTCCATTCTCAGTTGGAAGACTTGAAAGCCAATGGCTGGACTCATTTGAAGACTCATTCAGTCAAATGTGTTGCAGCTGAACCCTGGCTGTCAGCTGAGGCCCTAAATTCCTCTCTACTTGGGCTTCTCCATGTGGTCTCCTTGCAAAAAGTCTAGTTTCATTTCACTATTATATGGTGGCAGAGATCAAAAGGCAAGGGAAAGAGGCAAATGTAGGGTATATCTTTTCTCTGGCCCAGCTTTGGAATTCATATACTGCTACTTCTGTCATATATTCTTCCTGTGGAAGTACTGTACCAGATTCAAGGTAAGAAATCTTCACCAAGAATAGTAAGGTTCTGAAAGTTACATAGAACCAGAAATATTTTCATAGCCATATTTGGAAAATGTAATCTGCTATAGGGCCCTAGGGGAGAAGGACCTGGCAATCCACTCCGAAGGCAATCCCGAAACAGTCTGCCATTGAAAACCCTATGAGGGTCACTATGAGTCGGATACTGACTCGACGGCACCTAACAACAACAACATAGGGCCCTAGAGAATTTATAGAACAAATACTGTATAGCCCTGGTCTTTCCCTCTTTTGCCCTTTTCTACACACACTTTGTAGCTGTTATTTTTTGAATGAAGAGAGAAGCAGAAGATTTGATAAGAAACCTGGTCTCTGCTTCAAGAAATTATCAATAAAGTTTATTATGGGTTTTCAAAATTCAAGCTGTATATAGATTAATATTCTTGGAGCACAAAAGAGATATGTGATAAATGTCTTTGGAGAGGTGGTCTGTGATAAGTTATTGAGAGTTTTCAATGCCATGCTGAGAGTTTAAGTCTATGTTGGCTTCAGGACTTTGTTCTGTAGCAGTGGAGAGATGGCTATATGACTTTGACCAACAAATAACATAATCATTTAGCAAAATGGGTCATTTTGAAATCCCTGGGCAGGAAGAATCAGAGTGACAAGTTTGGAAACAGGGAAAACAGTAGAACTTTTCTTAACTGACCTTCTCTTCACTGAAATACCTTATTGGCCCTGCTCTCAATGTTATCTCTAAAATCCATAACTAAGGCTAAGCAGGCTATTTCTGTGCCTGTGATCCCAGCACTTGGAATGCTGAGACAGGGTGATAGAGAGTTCAAAGCAGTCTGGGCTACATTGTGAGACCTCATCTCAAAAAAAAAAAAAAAAAAAAAAAAAAAAAAAAAATCCCTGCAATCCACAGCCTAAAGGACAGGGCATCTGAGTGCTGAGATGGTAAGACACTAACACTTTCTTGAATTCCTAAACCTTCCAAGTGAGTCATTTGCTTACCAAGAGTGAGGGTATTTGCTCCCAAATCTGTTTATGAACTTTAGTTGCAATACATAATCTAATTAACTTTATTTTAAAAATTAGGAGTGAAAAGGAAAGAGGGTAGCTGTTTCTGAGAAAAGCAAACCACCTGTTTGGAAAGACTAAATAAGGTTTTAATAAGTGCTATAAGATTTAGAGGGCTGGGATTTAGCTCAGTTGGTAGAGTGCTGCACTGTAGTCTCTGAAGTCCCGAGTTCAATTCCCAGCACCGCAAAAATGGGAGAAGGGCCTGGCAATCCACTCCCAAGGCAATCCTGAAACAGTCTGCCATTGAAAACCCTATGAGGGTCGCTATGAGTTGGATACCGACTTGACAGCACCTAACAACAACAACAACAACATAAGATTAAGAACTAGTGAGACAAGGGTAAAAGATTGGAGGAATAATGAAAATTGAGTAGAATTCTATGATCTTTTGTAAGAGTCTCATTACTTTGTAAGAGTCTCAAACTTTCAGAGTAGGTGATGCAGTGTAACAGAGGGTTAGGTCTTATAGGGATAGACAAAATGAATCCAGTTTTGTGGGTGAGTTACTTAACCTTTATGTACCTCAGTTTGCTTATCTGCACAAAAGAGATTCTAATACTAACAACTTCATAGTTTGTAATGTGGATAACAAGATATAAAATTTTAATTGCATAAAAGATTATCTGCTACATAGAAAATGTTTTCAAAAGACTTTTATTATGCACTGTGGATGTGACTTTTAAAAGAAGGACAATGCAGAATCCCAATAAACATATAGTTAAGAAAACACTATGACTTCAACAAAAAATGACAGATTGCATGTTATATGTGTATAAAGCATATGTGTGCTGTTATTTTTGTAATTTCCTTCTGAAAAAGACTTTTTAAGTGAAATTAATAAGCCATTGGTCCTGGTGGCCTCAGATAAGAAAGTATACTATGTCTAGACCTTCACTTGTTTGTCAGTTTGCCATACTGTGGGAGCTAGCATGTTACTGTGATGCTGAAAGCTGTGCTACCAGTATTACACATATCAGAAGGGTCACCCATAGTGGACAGGTTTCATCTGAGTTTCCAGACTAAATAGACTAGGGAGAAGCATCCAGCAGCCCACTCCTGAAACAAGTAGCCATTGAAACCCATAGGAATAGCAGAAAATCACTGTCAGATATAGTGCCAGAAAATAAGCCCCCCATGGCGGAAGGTACTCAAAAAATGACTGAGGGAGAGTTGCCTCCTCAAAGCAGACCTGACCTTAATAATGAGAAGGAAGTAAACCCCCATGGAACTCCATTTGCTAATGTGGCAAGACTCAAAATGAGAAGGAACAACTGTAAACATGCATTAATAATTGGAATGTGTAACATATGTACTACAAATCTAGGAAAATTAGAAATTGTCAAAAGTGAAATGGCACACATAAACATGTTCTAGGCATCAGTGAACTAAAACAGACTGGTATTGGCCACTTAGAATCAGATAATCATATGGTCTACTATGCCAGTAATGAAAAAGAGAAATGAGGCTGCAATTCATCATCAAAAAAGACATCTCAAGATCTGTCCTGAAGTCCAATGCTGTCCATGATAAAATAATATCCATATACCTACAAGGAAGGCCAGTTACATAGACTATTATTCAAATTTAATGCATCTACCACTAAGACCACAAATGAATAAATGGGAGGTTTTTACCAGCTTCTACAGCCTGAAATTAATGGAACATGCAGTCGGGATGCACTGGTAATTTCTGGTGACTGGAATGCAAAAATTGGAAACAAACAAGAAGGCTCAGTGGTTGGGAAACATGGTGTTGGTGGCAGAAACAATGCTGGAGATTGCATAATATAATTTTGTCAGACCAATGACCTTTTCATTGCAAATGCATTTTTACGCCAACATAAATGGTGACTGTACAAATGGAATTCACCAGATGGAACATACAGGAACCAAATTGACTACATTTGTGGAAAGAGATAATGGAAAAGCTCAAAACCAAATGTCAGAATGGAACCAGGTGCTGACTATGGATCAAACCATCAAGTATTCATATGCAGCTTCAAACTGAAACTGAAGAAAATTAGAACAAGTGTACAAGAGCCAGGATACAACCCTGAGTATATCCCACCTGAGTTCAGAGACCATCTAAAAGATAGATTTGGTGCATTAGACACTAATGATCAAAGACCAGATGAGTTGTGGCATGACATCAAACACATCACTTATGAGGAAAGGAAAAAGTTATTTAAGCGACAGGAAAAAAAAAGAAAAGACTAAATTACATATCAAAAGAGACTCTGAAACTTGCCCTTGAACATTGAGCAGCTGAAGTAAAAGGAAGACATGATGAAGTTAAAGGACTAAAAAGAATAATTCAAAGGGCAGCTCAAGAAGATAAACTCAAATATAACGACGTGTGCAAAGAGCAGGAGATAGAAAACCAAAAGGAAAGAACATGCTCTATTTTTCTTAAGCTTATGGAATTGAGGAAAAAATTCAAGCTTCAAATGGCAATAGTGAAGGATTCTATAGGGAAAATATTAAACAATGCAGGAAATATCAATATAAGGTAGAAGGAATACTCAGAGTCATTATACTAAGAGGAATTTGTGGATGATAAACCATTTCAAGAGGATGTACATGATCAAAAACCAATGGTAGAGAAAGAAAAAGTGGAAGCTTCCTTGAAGAAATTGGTGAAACACAGGCTCCAGGAGTTGATGGACTATCAATTGAGATGTTTCAACAAACAGATGCAGCACTGGAGGTGCCCAGCTGTCTATGCCAAGAGGTTTAGAAAACAGCTACCTGGCCAATTGACTGGAGATCTATATTTGTGCCTATTCCCAAGAAAGGGGATCCAACTGAATGCAGAAATTACCAAGCAATATCAATATCTCACATAAGTAAAATTTTACTAAAGATCATTCAAAAGTGACTGTAGCAGTATATTGACAGGGAACTGCCAGAAACTCAAGCCAGATTAGAAGAAGGCATGGAACAAGGGACATCATTGCTAATGTCAGATGGATATTGGTTGAAAGTAGAGAATACCAGAAATATGTTTATGTTTTTATTGACTATGCAAAGGCATTTGACTGTGTTGTTGTTGTTGTTAAGTGCCATTGAGACAGTATCTGACTCCTAGCAACCCTACATACAACAGGTGAAACACTATTGTTAGTGTTTCTCAGCTGTTCATAGGATCTTCAATGGCTGATTGTTTTTTGAGAGTGGACTGCCAGGTCCTCTGACAAGCCTACAGCACCTGGTATTCCTAGGCGGTCTCCCATCCAAGTACTAACCAGGCCCGACCCTTCTTAGCTTCCAAGATCTGACCAGATTGGACACCCCAGTGGTACAGCTCCAGGCTTTGACTTGTGTGGATCAAAAAAATTATGGATAACACTGAAGAATGGGAATACCAGAGCACTTAATTGAACTCACAAGGAGTTTGTACATGGACCAGGAAACAGTCATTCAAACAAAACAAGGAAACACTGCCTGGTTTAAAGTCAGGAAAGATGTGCAACAGAGTTGTATCCTTTCACTGTATCTCTTCAATCTCCATGCTGAGCAAATAGTCTGAGAAGCTGGACGTTATGAAGAAGAACATGGCATCAAGATTAGAGGAAGAGTCAATAACAACCTGCGTTGTACACATAACACAACTCTGTTTGCTGAAAGTGAAGAGGATGTGAAATACTTACTGATGAACATCAAAGAACACAGTCTTCAGTATGGATTACACCTCACATTAACAAAACAAAAACCCCTACCACTGGGTCAGTAGGAAACTTCATGATAAATGGACAAAAGATTGAGGTTATCCAAGATTTTACTTTGCTTGGTTCTACAATCAACACCTGGGGAAGCAGCAGTCAAAAAATCAAAGGTACATTGCATTGAGAAAACCTGTGACAAAAGACTTCTTTAAAGTGTTGAAAAGTAAAGATGTCACATTGAAGACAATGGTACACCTGACTCATGCCATCATATTTTCACTCACATCATATGGTTGTGAAAGCTGGACATTGAATAAGGGAGACAGGAGAAGAACTGATGGTTTTGAATTATGGTGCTGGATGCAATTATTAAATATACCATGGACTGCCAGCCCTGAAGCCGTAGCCCTGTGGCATCCAATCCCATCAGATCTCGGAAGCTAAGCAGGGTTGGGCCTGCTTAGTACTTGGATGGGAGACCTCCTGGGAACACCAGAAGCTGTAGGCTTGGGAGAAGGACCTGGCAAACCCCTCCCAAAAATCAGTCTGCCATTGAAAACCCTATGAGCAGCAGAGAAGCACTGACAATAGTGTTTCCCCTGTTGTACAGAGGGTCTCCATGAGTCAGATACCGACTCAAAGGCACCTAACAACAACAACAACATGGACTGCCAAAGGAACCAACAAATCTGTCCTAGAGTAAGTGCAACTAGAGTGCCCTTTGGAGGCAAGGATGGCTAGACTGCATCTTACATATTTTGGACACGTAGTCAGGAGGGACTAATCCCTGGAGAAGGACATAATGTTTGGGAGAGTGGCAGGTCAGCAAAAAAAGGAAAACCTTCCACTAGATGGATTGACAGTTCCTGCAACAATGGGCTTAAAAATAAATAAGATCATGTGCCTGGTACAGAATCAGGGAGTGTTTCATTCTGCTGTAGAGAGAGTTGCTGTGACTGAGACCTGACTCATCAGCACCTAATAACAACTTTGTCTAGTATGGTCTTGCCAGTTATGTGTTGTTGGGGGATCTAGGGCAGAGATAGGGAGAATGGAAACCCAGGGGCAGAGGTAATACATTGTTTGAAAAAGACTCAAGAATACTTTAAACATGAGCACAGAAGGAAGGAAAGGAGTTGAACTGACCTCAAGGTTCTAGCCTGAGTTCTTGAAAAAAATATTCATTGGAAGAGATGACCCATGTTGGAAAGAAAATGATAAAAATTACTTTATTTAAACATAGTTATGGTTAAGCTTCAGTGTGTCTTAAGCTTTGGTGTTGGCCCCTTTTCCTGTCCTGTCCAAAAAACTGTCTCTAGCCAAACTCATTTCATAGGTTAGAATATAACCAACATATTCTAATCATGCAAAGTGTCTAACCCTGCTCAAACCTCGCCACTGAACATTAGTATATGTAGCTGACTCATAAACACAACTCTTCTTGAATATTCCATAGAATATTTGTTGATTGTAAAATTCAATATGTGCAAAGCTATTCAACATCTTCCTATGAACACTGTTCCTTCTCCAAACTATCTTAGTTAATGAAGCCATCTTTCACCCAAAGATTTAGGCCACATGTGACCTAGAAACCAATTTGAGTATCTCCCCTTACCTTACCCCTCACACTTAATTGGTCCCTAAAAATTGCCACTCTGTCTTTAAAGTATTTTTTAAGTCTGACCTTTCTGGTTTCCTTACTCATTTACCTGCTGTCATAACTGGTATCCTTGACTTCATGCCTTCTCTCTTTTAGTCCATGCCTCACTTTGTTGCCGTGGTTGCATTTACAACACATAAAATGACTCTCCCCCACATGTCTGTCAGCTTCTCATCCTGTGAGGGGCTGCATGTTACTGTGATGTTGAAAGCTATACCACCAGTATTTCAGATACCAGCAGGGTCACCCATGGTGGACAGGTTTCAGCTGAGCTTCTAGACTAAGATTAGAGAGAAGGACCTCATAGCCCACTCCCAAAATAATTAGCCACTGAAATCCCTATGAGTCATAGAGAAGCACTGCCAAATATAGTGCCAGAAAATGAGCTCCCCAGCCTAGAAGATATTTAAGAAATGATTGGGGAAGAATTACCTCCTCAAAGGAGAGTCGACCTAAGTGATGGGAATGGAATAAAGCCCCTGGACCTCCTTTTACTGATGTGGCATGACTCAAAATGAGAAGAAATATAGTGGCTGCAAAAGCAGACTTAGACATAAAAAGATCATGTTAATGGCACAGGGATGGGTAGTGCTTCATTCTGCTGTACGTAGGGTCACCATCAGTCAGATCCGACTTGATGGCATCTGACAAGATGATTCTGCTACTACACAAATGACTAAAACCCTTCAATAGCTTCCCATTATCTGTAGGCTCTGGTCCCAAATTCTGTTGTTGTTGTTGTTATTGTTGTTGTTGTTGTTGTTGTTAGGTGTCATCAAGTCGGGTCCAGCTCATAGCAACCCTCATAGAGTTTTCAATGGCTGATTGCTTCGGGGTTGCTTCAGGAGCCGATTGCCATGTCCTTCTCCTATTTTTTGGTTTTGTTTTGTTTTGTTTTGTTTTGTTTTTTTCAGTACTGGAGATGGAACCTTGGTCCTAGGAGACTACAGAGCAGCACTTTGACAACTTAGCTAAACCCCAGCCCCCAAATTCTACAGTTGATATAAAAACATAGATGACACATTGTGCTCTGCCTTTGCCTCTGTCTCCAAATTCATCTCTACCCTTTGCACCCTATGATCAACCAAATGGAATTATCATAAAAATAACCACCATCCGAGGATTTATCATTTATTAACTTGAAACATTCAGGGCAGAAAATCTCCACTGGATCAATGAAGAATATTTCTATTTGTCAAGGAATCCTTCAAGAGAACTAACAAATAAACAATACTGATCTAGTCTTTCTGAATTTATTTTAAGGAAACTTACCTAAGTAATTACTCAGAGAAAAATCTTTTAGGAATGTTTGAAATCTATATTATATTCTAAATATTGTATGAATTTGTAAATACTTGCTTTTAGTTAGCAAGTATATTTTTGTATTTTCCTTGCATTTCTGTAGTTACTGTTGGTATTATAGTATGGAAAGGATGAAAGGTCCAATTTATAACATTGTATCTATAGTATAAAAATAATTTGCCTGAGCACAACCTGACTTCTTTCACATAAGAATGAATTATGCTGTCATAAGTGTCCTCTACTCAAAGTTAAAAATGAAAAGGGAACAGAGGGGATATTAAAAGAACTCTAAGAAAATACTTTGCATACATCTATATTAATAAAATCCAAAAGAAATGAACAGTAGTCTAAGAAAATATAAATTACCAAAATTGGCCCTTGAAGAGGTAGAAAATAAATCAATTTTCATGGAAAAAATAGTTGTTATAGGAGTACTCCTCAAAAATGTGCAGGATCCAGATGGTTCTGCAAATGAATTATTTCAAACTTTCCAGGAACAAATTGTTTCTATGCTATATAAACTTGTTCAGAGCATAGATAAAGAAAGAAGCTCTCTATTCCTTATATGATATCAGTATTCATCTAACAACATGAGCACAAATTTCAGGCCAATCACCCTTAAAAGAACTGACATAAAATTCCTAAGTAAAAGATAAGTTCAAAACTTTAAATATTTTTTAACTGTTAAAGAAGGCCTCGTAGATTAATTTCAGAGATGCAAAGATAGTTCAATTATAGAAAACTCAATAGATCAAAAGAGGAAAACTAAAGGAGGAAAGGCCATATTATCATACTATAATGAAAAAAGTTATTTTGATAAACATGAACTAGGAAAATGTATACATACTCCATGTTTGGCATAACTATCACCTTCTTTTAAAATGGATATAAGATGGTAAATGATAAAACTGAGAAACCCAAGGCATCAAAATTCCATACATTCTGTATAATGTAGGAGCCTATTTTAGTCCAATTTTACCCCACCTTCCTCTCAGAAATACAGAAAGTGATGCAAAGTAATTCCCACAGTACTGTCTCAAAGCAGAGAAGTTATAGAGTACAAGGAGACAGGGAGGGGCAGAGAACGCTGCACAGATGTAAAATCCCCATCCCTGGAAAAGCAGGCATTTTCCTGAGCACGTTGTCAGGGAGAAATACAACTGATGGAGAAACAAATGCTAATGGAAAGGCTGCTCATGTTCTGGGATTGACATTAACAGCTCTAGTGTGAAGAGATGGTCACAAAACATAGAAGGTAAGGAATCTGAACAGTGTGGGGAAAAGGAAATAAATCACTGAATCAGTTCAATACAAGAAGAGCAACCAAGTGGGGCAGGAGAGAAATCATTACCTTAGCCACACCTGGAATTGCACTGGGTATGCAGTGTGGTTTTGGATATTTATTGCTACTTAAGTTCATTGTACAACTGTAGGTTAAAGAAGGAGCATATGTTAGTCAATGAAGACCTAAGGGACTGCAGGGCATGCAGCCACATCTTAAGGACAGCCCTCCAAACTATGTTCCTCCACTGTTCAAAAGCTAACAAAAGACATGCTTCCAACTTAAACTAAAAACAACCTTGTGACTGTTAATTGGGGAAATGATTGATACATGAATAAAAGGCTCCAAAGTAGAGCCAAACCCTATTTAAATTGGGCATTCCTATGGACTGATGCCAAACCCACACAGTCATTCATCTCTTGTGAGAGAAAAGGTGTTGTCTTGAGCAAGGCTGAGCCACTCTACAGCAAAGTTAGACTTGAAATATAGGGATATACTCTTGGGTATCATTGCCATACATCTCCACAGTATATGCCTCCTCTAACAACATCCCATTTTGCTTCTTCCTCTAGATTCTCTATCCTCATCTCTTGCTTCTAGGAGAAAAAAGGCACAAAATCCCCTTGAGTGGGCAACAGTCAAAGCAGAAGAAACAATAGTTATGTTGGCCAGGAGAATATATCACATAAAGGTAATCTGGAATAAGAAGAAATTATAGACTAGGGTGATAGATTCTGAAGGGAAATGATCTTGTCAGAGAGATGGAGAGAGGGAGAGAGGGAGCAATCTTGAATGTGTATGTGTGTATGTGAGAGAGAGAGAGAAAGAGAGAGAGGGGGAGGGAGGGAGAGAAAGAAGGGGGAGAGAGACAGAGAGAGAGAGAGAGAGAGAGAGAGAAAACTAGGAATTTCAAGCTAACAAATAGGAGAGGAGGGGTTTAAGATGAGCTGCTCTATATGGTGTACCTCCCCCACCAATTCAGAGACAGACTCAAATGAATGTCAGAATTCTTGGTTGAACTACATGTATGAAAATGTAGTCTGTATATAATTGTTGTTGTTAGGTGCTGTCAAGTTGAGTCCGAATCATAGCAACCCCAAATAGGATTTTCAATGACTGATTGTTTAGACATTGCTTCAGGAGTGAGCTGCCAGGTCCTTCTCCCATTTTTTGCAGTGCTGGGGATCAAACCCAGGGCCTCAGAGTACACAGAGCAAGCACTCTACTAACTGAGCTAAACCCCAGCCCCCTATATATAATGTTGTTGTTGTTAGGTGCCATCAAGTCATGTGCTACTCATAGCAACCCTCATAGGGTTTTCAGTGGCTGATTCTTCGGGATTGCTTTGGGAGTGAATTGCCAGACCCTTCTCCTGTCCTTGTTGTTGTTGTTGTTAAGTGCTATCAAGTTGGTGTCCAATTCATGGCAACCCTTTGCACAACAGGCGAAACAATATTGTTAGTGCTTCTCTGCTATTCATAGGGTTTTCAATGGCTGATTGTTTGGGGGGAGTAAGTTGTCGGGTCCCTCTCCCAAGCACACAGCACCTGGTGTTCCCAGGCAGTCTTCCCATCCAAGTACTAACCAGGCCTTACCCTGTTTAGCTTCTGAGATCTGACTGGATTGGACTCCACAGTGGTATAACTGCAGGCTATATATAAGTGTATATAAATATTCATCGACCTTCCATTATGGATTAAAAGTTCTGAGCATTGGGATAGAGTAACAAAAGCACAATTGTAGACCTGGTCTTCCTGCTGAAGACTTGGCTCTACCATTAATGTATGTTAGCCAAGTTACTCAGCCATCTTTTGGTCTCAGATTGTTCATCTATAAAATGAGCAGGCTCAGCTAGGTGATCAGTATAGAGTTGTAGTACCTTGTGACTCTAAACTTCTATATTATGTAGAAAGTGGAATATCTTTGAAATGCTGATATGAGGAGAGGGATTAACTGTGTATCCAAGGGACGTACTCTGGCCATATTTCATTGTTGAATGGTATGCATCATGGATATATCCAAATATGGGCAATAATAAGAGAAACAAATACTATTTTGTTGTACCATAGCCCCCTAAACCAATAATTCTAACTGAAATAAAAATATAACTAAAGAATGAAAAAAATTCTATATAAATAAATTTTTATATGTAATTTATTTAATGGTTTTTTGAGACAGGGTCTTACTCTGTAGCCGAGACTTACCTAGCATTCGCTATGTACCTCAGGCTGGCCTCAAACTTGCAATCATCATGCCTCAGCTTTCCAAGTCCATATGTACTTTTAAACGTGTATAGCAGGCGAGTTTTAAGAGCAAGTATGATATATATATACATATATGTATGTATATATATACATACATACATACACACACACGTGTGTGTATGTGTGTGTGTGTGTGTGTGTGTGTATTGAATTTATTGCTCAAAATTTGGTAACAGAAATCTAGGTGTGACTTTACTCAGTCCTCCTTCTTATTGTTCCAGGGGCATGGTCTGCTCTCCATCGACCACAATTCAGAAGGATAACTTACTTGTTTTGCTCTCACATAGAGAGGAGGGAAATAGATTCAAACATATTTATGGATGTCTAAAGATTCTCTTTTTAGGTAGTTCCTTTTGTGAGCCATGTGTTGGTAGAGTATTTTACTAGTCATGTAGAGGAGCTCACTACTTCAGGTACTGCTGCAGTGTATTTCTATTGTTTTTGTGCTAACACTTATCCATTCACCTTCACCTAGTGACAGCACTTACACTTTCTTAGAGGAAATCATCCCATATTCTCAATGAATACAGTTCACATGGGGCTGATCCCACTCCTGCAGCTCTGGAGTTGGGCGCTGGGTCAGGATTGGCCCAGCAGAGCACTGTATCCCCTGCCTAGTTACTAGCTCATTAGTGTCAATAAGGATTAGATTTAGATCTGTTGTTGAAATCATTGGGAAAAGATGCTGCTTTGTTCAGTGAAGATGTTAAACAGGAGGAGATAAACATTGAGTTGGTAGTGACCATCATATGGAGTCAGTCTGAGAAAGGGGCCCAACTGGGAGCCTCTGTGTCCTGACCTCTCTGAAATGTCTGATCCTCCACAGACCCTCCTTCCTGAATCCTCTCTTGTACATCATATATAAAGCCAAACACATACCTGCACATGCAATGTGATCAGAAAATACATAGTAGATGTTTAAATTTAAAATTTTATTACAGTAAAAAACACATTGCCATTAATTGCCTTCAAAATATTCCCCCTGGCTTTGAACCTACTTATCTCATCATTCTTGCAACTTTCTGAAGCAGTTCTGGAAGTCCTCTTTCATGAATATCTTTAGCTATGCTGTTGTCGTTGCCTTGATGTCCTGAATCAATTCAAAACATTTATCTTTCATAGTCATTTTGACTTTGGGAAAGAGCCAGAAGTCACGTGGTGCCAGATCTGGTGAAGGAGGTGGATGAGAACACATTATAATGTTTTTATCTGACAGAAATTGCTATATCAGAAGCAATGTGTGACATGGAGCATTGTCATGATGGAGAATGAAACAATTTACCCATTTCTCAGCCTGTTCTCTCAACTATAGCTCATACCCAACTGACTACTGCTAATAAGTAGAAATTTGTCACACATAGTTACTAAGGTTCATTGTGCCACTTCCTCTATTGAAGCTCCCTGCCATTGCATTGGATGGCACTCAGCACCAGCATTCACTGTATTTTTTAAATCACACAACACACACATTATATGTTAGATAGATGGATAGATAGATATAGATATAGATATAGATATAGTTTTGTAGTTATCCTAAAAATCCTCTCCTGGCTTCTCTTTCTTTCTCTATAGCCTAAATTTAGATATTCTCTAAGGTTCTGCCTCTGGTCTCATTCTCTACTTTCTTTTGATGAATTCATCTTTCACTCAATTCAACAGACATTCATTGTGTTTCTATTCTGCTAAGCATGACAGAGTAAAAAACCAATAAGAAGAATAACATACAGCACCTGCTTTTGAAGATCTGAGTAGCAGTTAGCCATGGGGAGAAAAAAGGGAAAGACATGCTAAGCAGGGGGAAGAGCATGAGCAGTTGCAGAGCAGTGACACAGTGAGGTACGTGTGGGGAACCACAAAGTGCTCAGAATTGCTAGAGCATAAGGATCAGTGGGAAACAACAGATTCCAGTGGACAAGTTGATCACATTTGCCTTTTCTCATCACAGAGGGTAGAACAATTTGTGCTTGGGGAAAAGACAATTATTTGGAATTTGGATTTGCTTTCCTATCCCATTCTGCCTTTGCAGACAGCTCTTTCCATTGACACATTGAATACCTTATAAACTTTTGTTGTTGTTGTTGTTGTTGTTAGGTGCCGTCGAGTCGGTATCCGACTCATGGA
>VMDO01002001.1:73790-182958 GCA_007922755.1 Pedetes capensis
TATTGTCAGTGCTTCTCTGCTGTTCATAGGGTTTTCAATGGCAGATTGATTTTTGGGAGGGGGTTGCCAGGTCCTTCTCCCAAGCCTACAGCTTCTGGTGTTCCCAGGCGGTCTCCCATCCAGGTACTAACCAGGCCTGACCCTGCTTAGCTTCTGAGATCTGACGGGATCGGATGCCACAGGGCTACAGCTGCAGGCTATAAACCTTTACTGCCTCCTATGAAGCATGGCTCCAAACAAGAAACCTACTTCATGTTAAAGTTCACGGGAGTCACTGGCATTGCCTTACCAACCTGCAGAGTTGCCGGTGTGGAATAGGAGTGAGATGTGACCCATCTGGTTGTGCTTTTGGGAAAAATGCTCAAGCACATGTCATTTTCTATTGATATTTTGACTCTGGTCTGACTGTCCCTGAAATTAGATGAAGCCTATGGAATTAAGCGAATAGTACCTGATGAAATAGCTTATAATGCTATAAACTTAAATAGATGCCAATTTTGGAAGTTACTGCTTTCGTTAAGGAAAAACTCACTAAACTAAAATGGTATCAGTGGAAATGGAAGAGGGTTTAGATAAAAATCATTCAAAGAGAAAAACTAACATATACTGGAAAGAATCTAGTATGATTCCCATATTCTAGTTTGGATGAGGGCAAGGAATATAGTGGAAGAGGTAATGCCTAGCATGATTGAGTACATACACAAGGGGTTGATATATCTTTACTAAGTTACCTAACAATAACAAGAAGGTAAACACTGTAGGAGAAATTTTAGGAAGATTATTCTGGCCTTGGATAAGGGAGTGACAAAACCAGAGATCTCTGAGGGGATATGACAATGAAAATAGAAATAAGTATAAGCACTAGTGAATTTTCCAAAGAAAAATCCATAAGCTGATGATTGGTTAATAGATTTAAGATTAATAGATTGATTAATAGTATTAAGTAGAAAAAAATGAATTAAAGATGACTCGTGTTCCTACTTTTAATTCCTAGCTAATATGCTAAAGTCAAATGACTGGAACAGTGTAGAAAAATAATATTATTAATTCTAGCAAGAAACTTCTATTTGAATTTTTAGGATATGGCTAAATTATTTCCATTTGGCACAAAATTCTCATTATAGTTAGATCCATTATTGCCACTGGGAAAAAAGTTTTCTTGCCCAGAATTAAGCTGATTGCTAAATTACCATTTGTGCTGGCATGTTAAAGTGCCATATCTTTTATTTCTAAGATACTCTTGCTCCCTCATGGTGATTTAGTTTGTGTAACAGTTTAAAGCAAGGAGATTTAAAACCTGATTGTAACTTTTAGTTCAAGATGTTTGACCTTTTATCCACATTTAAATATCTGAAAAACACTTGGAAACCTCAGCTGAGAGATCAAACAAAATTCTGTCACCAAGGTTCCTGACCTTTCTACATTTCTGAGAAAAGGAATTAAGACTTCAGGCTTTCTTAATACACATTTGAAACCAAGTTCATTGATTGAGGGCTTTCTGTTCTGCATTCATCTCCTCTGCTTTGGCTGATGTCAGTGTGAAATCTGTGGCTCTCCATCTATTACTTTCTCTTTTTTCTTCTAACCTCTATAAAGTTTGAGTGACTTTCAGCAAAGTAAATGAATGAAAAAATACAAGTCCACATTCTGTTTAGGTTTATGTATGTATTACCAAAAGGATCAGGATCTTAAAGTGGGAAACTAAAACAGCAAGTCTGCACATGAGCTCAGAGAGGATTTTCTTAAATTTAGAACCTCACTCTTGCTTTCATTTTAGTAAAACTGAAAACTTTGTATTTATTTATTCATTGAGTGATTGGTTATTGGGCCTAATGTGCGCCAGGTACTTGGGAATTGTCAGTGAATAAAATTATGACCTTTTGCTCATAAAACTGGCACTAGAGTGGTGACATAAAGCAATGCCCATATCAGAAAAGTAAATCTAGCCAGGGATGGTGGTACATGCCTGAAATCCCAGTACTCATGAGGCTGAGGCAGGAAGATCATGGGTTGGAGGCCAGCCTGGGCTCTATAGTGAGTTCTAGGCCAACTTGGGTTCCATAGCAAGACCCTGTCTCAAAAAACAAAAACAAACAAAAAAGTAAATCTATGGTATTTGAGGGGCTGGGATTTAGCTCAGTTGGTAGAGCGCTGCGCTGCAGTCTCTGAGGTCCCAAGTTCAATTCCCAGCACCACAAAAATGGGAGAAGGACCTGGCAATCCACTCCCAAGACAATCCCGAAACAGTCAGCCATTGAAAACCCTATGAGTGTCGCTATGAGTTGGATACCAACTCAATGGCACCTAACAACAACAACAACAACATGGTATTTGAAGAGATATTGGATTAGTGTTCTAAGAAAAAGAAAATACTGAGCAGGGTAACAAGGAATAAAGAGAATGGGGTGGAGGAGAAGCTGCTGTATTAAATGTGAAGATCAAGCATATCACATAGGGAAAACAGAATAGAAGCATAAAACTGAAGGGTAAGGGAAGTTACCAGAAAGCTATTCTAGGGAAAGACCATGCCATGGAGATGAGACAACAAGGGCAAAGACTCTACTGCAGGATGGTGTTTAGAATGTTCCAAAAATAGTAAAGAGACCAGTATGAGTGGAGGGGAGTGGGCTAGGAGGATAGTAATAGGAGAGATGAGAGCAGTATCATGACAGGTATCCACCAGCGGGGCTTTGTGAGCCATTGTAGGAATGTTGGCTTTACTCTTTGCTTCTAGTTTGTAATGTCTTTGTTGTCATTCTTTTGTGTAGCAGATGTAGGCTGTTGCAAGCTGAAGCATTTGTAGATACTGTTCATAAACTCAAGCCCCCTTTCAACCTAACTATAACCCTGTAATCTTTTTTTATTCCCAAATGATTTCATCCTAATTAAACTTATTTTCACAATCCCTCCAAGATATTCCTGTGTGTTTCTACCTCTTTGCCCTTACACATTCATCTTGCAATGCAGTTCATATTTTTTCCCTAAGTGCAAGATCCTCTCCTTTGCTAAGGTCTATCTAAAGGCTTGTCCATTCTCGATGTTTTCCCCAACTTCACTTAGCCATTTTTCCCATTTACTCCATTTCCTATCTTGTGTCATTTCTTTATCACATCACACTTTACTCTTTTCTTTTAGAATATGTGCTCCTTAAAGATGGATCATGTTTCCTGCTTTGTCTGTATTAACTAATATTTTCTGGGTGTTTGTGCCATATCAGGCATTGCTTACATAGAGATAAGTAATATTCCATCCTTATCCTAGACAAGTTCAAATTAGGACGAGAATGAGGGGCAAGTCAATAGCAATGATACTATGTGATCAATGTACATCTATGAATCTGATGATGATCACAACCTGAACAGAGTGGAAAAGAGGAACCAGTGTGCATTAGAAGCCAGTTACTGAGTATATTCACACACTTTACCTCTGTTAACCCTTGTGAAAGTCTAGTAGATAGAAGTTACTCACCTCATTTTAGAGAAATGCAGAAATAAAGTCAGAAGCAAAGTGACTTGACTATAATTACTCAGGAGGGTATGATGAGTCCTAAGACAAGAACTAAGCCCTTGATTTTTGCTTACCTACACAATTCTTTCACTTGCATGTTATCCTTTTATCAACCCAAAGTACTAAGAAATATGTTTTATATCAGCTAAATAAAATGATTTCTTTCATTTGTCTTTATGTTGCCTTTCAAATTAGAAGATACACAAAATAAATATATTTTACTTTAGAAACTTCAATCTTGTCTCTCCTAAGATTTTGATTTTTAAAAAAATGAAATATAGTGGTTTCCATGTTTTTTTCTTATGGTTCCTATTACATGTTTATTTAAAGATCACTTGTGAAATGAAAATGTCAATGTGAATTCTAACTCTGTCTTTCATTTTTGTAAGTTACTCAATTAAGTGGTTTTTAGTTGTTTCATTTGCAAAATATAGATTCCAATATGAAGACCCTGGAAGAACTGATTAATTTTTTTTAAACATCTGGGCCTGACATATAGCTCAGTGGTAGAGTACTTGCATCACATGCACAAGGCCCTGGATTCAATCCCCAGCATGGCAAAAAATAAATTAAGGAAACAAATAATTAAACACATGGTACTATGTCACTGAAAAAATTATATTTTAATGAACAGAATCACAGATTTCTTTGCATTCATAGAAAAGGCCACAGACACATGAATTACACAGTTAGGTGACTTCTCAGGTGACTATAAATAAATGTCAACCAAATAAAAAAAATCAGATTATTTTTTTCAGAGATTATATAGCAAGGAAGAAACATTAGATAGCAACATAGCAAGGAAGTCAGCCATCATTGCTTACATGTGAGCAAAGGCTCAAAGGCAGGCAGAGGAGGAGGAAAACTTTATTGAAGAAAAGGGAACCTTCAGGGAAGCCCTAAATGGAAGCTATTGGCATGGGGAAGCTGCAGTTGGGCTAACTATAAATGGGATGGGCTGGGATTTAGCTCAGTTGGTAGAGCGCTGCTCTGCAGTCTCTGAGGTCCTGAGTTCGATTCCCAGCACCACAAAATGGGAGAAGTATGTGGCAACCCACTCCCAAGGCAATCCTGAGACAGTCAGCCATTGAAAACCCTATGAGGGTCGCTATGAGTCGGACTCGACTTGACAGCACCTAACAATAATAAATGGGATGTTCTATGTGCTTGGGTAGGGGTGCATGTTCGTCTTTTTCCACTTGGCCCTAGGTTGGAAACAGGAACTAAAACTAGGGAAACTATAAATTGTTAATCAAATCCTGGCCATTTGGGGCCAATTGTTACAGAGGTTATTGGTTGGTTTCCTGGATCAGTTGCTAGTGATAGTGGTCTGACTTTTTATAGATCTGATTTATAGCATGCTGGCTTCCTGGTTTGATTATTACAGATAATGGATTATTTTCCTGGGTGGCTGCTGCAGACTGTGGATCTGAGTTCTACTTTTATATATGGCCTGGCTATTGCCTATTTGTATGTCCAGTCTCTTGTGATATAACTATCAACAGTTGACTGAGTAGGTCTCTATAATTTAGAGACTTCTATATGTACTTTAATGAACTATTTAATTTAGTTCCACAACTATCTAAATAACATGTACCAACTTTTCTTAGCATTAACTTCATTAAAATTGGCATTAATAATTTGGGTTTCTTTCCCTTGTCCAACTTTTAGCTAAATATTCAAAAAGTGACCTAAAATTTCTTTTTTGTTTTCTTTTGAGACAGGGATCTCACCATGTTGCCCAAGCTAGTCTCAACCTCATAGCTTCAAGCAATTCTCCTGACTCAGTCTCCTAAAGAGTTGGGACTATCACCACACACCATCATACCTGTCTTTTTTTTTCCCCCTCTTTATTAGTAAATGATGATAGAGCATAGAGTAATACAGCACTGGCTTTTTCCAGTAGGCATCCTTTACATCACTTTTGGCAACACTATCATCAACCCACAAAGTTTATGGAGCCTAGTCTCTGAGGTCTCAAGTTCAATTCCCAGCAACACAAAAATGGGAGAAGGACCTGGCAATCCACTCCCAAGGCAATCCCGAAACAATCAGCCATTGAAAACCCTATGAGGTTCGCTATGAGTCAGATACCGACTCTATGGCACCTAACAACAACAACAACATGGCTAATATGTAGTAAAACTCAAATGCTCATTTGGGTTATATTCCCCTATTTTTCCAATATACTCATGAAGTTGCACTGTTTATATTGAGATCATCCTCTCCCCATTCATCCCTCCACGTTGACCCTCCTCCCCATCCCATTTTTCCCAATCCTTGTTTCCCTCTGCTAGTTCCCTCCATCCTTCTTTCTACTCTTTATATTGTCCCTTCTTTGCTAAGTTTAATTGTGCACTTTTATATATCAATTTATGTATAGGATTTTTTTACTCCTTTAAGTATGATTCAGCTCCCACATATGAATGAGAATATATGGCATTTCTGTTTTTGAGCTTGTGTTCTTTTGCTTAAGATGATGTTCTCCAGTTCCATCCATTTTGCTGCAAATGACATTATTTCATTTTTTTATGGCTGAGTAGTATTCCATTGTGTGTACGTACCATAGTTTTTAATCCATTCTTCTGTTAATGGCACTTTGGTTGGTTCCATATCCTTGCTTTTGTGGAAAGTGCTACATTGAATATGGAGATGCAGCTGTCTCTGTGGTATGATGACTTGTCTCCCTTTATATATATTCCCAGTAATGGTATGGCTGGGTCATATAGCAGTTCTATTTTTAGTTTACTGAGATATCTCCATATTGATTTCCAGAGTGGTTTAACCAATTTACAGCCCCACCAATAGTATAAGAGGGTTCCTTTTTCTCTACAGCCTGGCCAGCATTTTGTTATTATTTGTTTTGTTGATCTTGGCCATTTTTACTGGAGTTAGGTGGAATCTCAGAGTTGTTTTGATTTGCACTTCCCTAATGGCTAGGGATATTCAGCATTTTTGCATGTGCTTTATGGCTTTACAAACTTCATTTGAGAACTATCTGTTCAGTTCCTTTGTCCACTTGTCACCATACCTATCTTGTGTTCATATTCCTCAAAAGCTTACAGCAAATTAAAAAAAAACTATAACTGGAACTCACTGCACTATGCATAAAACAATATGAAATTTTTAGAAAATGAGATCATTTAAAAAATGTCCATGACAAAAATGAAAGCAGCCAGAAAAGGTGACTCAAGTATGTGCTAAGAGAGTCATATGATTACTATCAACACTGTGGCTTTAGTAACTGTTCTCTTGGTCACTTCACATGGAGGTACCCAGAAATACAGACATTTGTTGTTTTCTTGCCTGGATAGTTTCTGATTAGTGATACATCACTCCCCTACTCTCAGTTCTCATTGTCACTGCTGAGATAAAGCTCCCTCCTAGCCCAAGGCAGTGGACTGAAGCCCAAGCCAATCAATACATCAAATTTCATGACCACAATAATTAGTTCAAATAGGCTTATGACCTAAGCTGGTCCAATCGAAGTAAATTTCAGGGCTTTTAATGAGAATGCTGGAAGAAATACTCTCATGCTTTCCTGTTGGGTATGAGCCAGGGAAGACTCCAACCTCAAGGGCATTTGGCAGTCATCTTGCAACCATAAGAGGTGTGCAATGCTGAGAATAAGGTCATAAGACCAGCGGCAAAAAGAGAGAACCCAGACAGCAATTGATAATATCCTTTGGAGCTGAGTATTTTCTATTTATAGCTTTATACTCTTTTCCTAATTGTAAAACAAATATGGCAAAGCATAAAGACAATATAAACAAAGCTAATGAGGCATATAATCACATTGCCCATAATTCTATCATCCAAAGGTGATGAACCTAAAATTTCAGAAGGCAGAATTTCAGTAGGCAGAGTCAACCACATGGAGACATGCTGAGAGCTGGAAAATGAAGGGTATATTTGAGGAGCACACCAGAATAGTAACAGTTATTGTGACTAGCAATGGACACACAATACTGTGTAAGAAGTACAATTTCTCCAGCAAAATCCCTATGACAAAGATGGTCATTTCTTCAAGAGGAAGCTATTACCAAAAAGCAGATTTGGAAGACAGACAAACTTAGGAGAGTCCAGGTTTGATCAGACAAATTTGCACATGGAATCTCATTGTCAATGAAAAACTACAAAATTGACATTGAAGCCAAAATAAGTCATTGCTCTGAAGGAAAATGCCTTTGGGGAGTTTTGCTTCAAGAAATATGCTTCTTGCAAAGTATTGCAAGGCCCTGGGCTCAGCCCCACCCCCCAGGACCACAAAGTGGGGGGGGAGAGAAAGACAGTCACACACACACACACACACACACACACACACACACACACACACACACACAGGTCCTAGTGAGGCCTGGTGGCACACAACTGTAATCCTAGCACTTGGGAGGCTGAGGCAGAAAAGCACAAGTTTGAGGCCAGCTTGAGCTACATAGCAAGACTCTGTCTCAAAAAAAAAAAAGAGAAAAAGTGATGTAAGTAAGTAGGTAAGTTAGTTCTAAAATGAAAAGCAAACAAACAGTTTTATTTTAAAAAAGGAAAGAAAGAAAAAAGAAAGAAAGGGAGGGAGGGAAAGATGGAGGAAAAGAAGGAAGAAGGAAGGAAGGAAGGAAGGAAGGAAGGAAGGAAGGAAGGAAGAGAAAGAGAGGGAAAGGAAGGGAGGGAAGGAGAGAGGGAGGAAAGGAAAAGAAAAGAAAAGAAAAGAAAAGAAAAGAAAAGAAAAGAAAAGATCTACTCAGCCCATATAGCCAGGCAAATGGGCTGGCAATGACTTAGTGTGATTTCAGGACTATAAGTTTTCATTTGATCAGAAAACCCATTTTTATTTGGGTCTTTCATATGCGTTCCTATCTAAGCCAGAGCTCCCACCCCAGAGAAATTTCAATGAGTTAAAGAACAATGCCTGGTGCATTTCTTTCTCTAAAAGAAGTGAAAGATGACTGAGCCAGTGTTACATAAATGAGTCAGAGACATTCTCATGTCTTAGCCTAAAATGGCACAAATGTTATTTACTTCTTTATGGCAGGCTGGGCCCATCCATACCAAACTCAAATTCTCACATGACTAATCACCTTAAATATAGTCCAAATAAACATATTTTAATTTATAGCTTGTTTACTTTACATACCCCTTGAAACTACACCAACATCTGCTTTTTATAGACAAGACAAAGCCTGTAACTATAAGACACCAAAATGCTGCCACTTTTCAGAGTTCTTGGATCCAGAAACTTCCATCCTGCTGCTGAGCAACATCATTTGTATACAGAAGCCCCTTCTCTGATATCCCCTTCTCTTCTGGGAGTTCTGTTACATTATTCCTTCTTTGGGTTGGTGTTGGCTACATGCTATTGTCTCTGGCAGGTCTCTTATGCAAAGGGACTTTTCTCTCATGCATCCCTGTCCACGTACTGTCCAATAAAGTTTATTCTGTGTTACTGCTTCTCGTGGTCCTGTCTCTTTCTTGTTTAACTTTAAACTCTGAACTCTCCAGAGCTAGCTGAGTCCAGCCTTTCTTAATGCATTTGTACCATCTTGTACAGAAGAAATACGTTCTTGAAATTGTATTAGTGAAACCAATTCCATCACTATACCCTTGACTGATTGAGGAGTCAAGGGCATAGTGATTGAACTTCTGGTGGATCTACTGAAAAGTGTGACATTCATGTGTGGAAACAATGACCTTCCTAATGCAGCACCCAGAGTCAGGCAGATTTATTCACTGTCTCAGGAGGACCTGCAGACCCACACGTCCCACTCCAGGGGTATGTCAGAGCTCATGCTTCCTACAGGCAAGTGTGCCCTGACATGAGACTCAGAGAAAAGAGTTCAGACCAAGAGTACCAGCCAAAGAAGCCACTGAGTGTTGGGGAAGATATAGGCCAAGAGTTTCCAAATTAATGGCCCTCCACATGAAAAGAAGCAATAGCAGTGGAAATGAATGTTCTCTCCTAATAATCAGATTCTCTTTTGTGATTGCATTGCATCTTACCATAAGAGTGGAAATGTTTCTGCACAGAAAGTTTAAAGATAATATGATTTTATATGATTGTACCATGTATATGATTTTACCATGGTAAAACTTTTACAATCATACATTTAAAGGAAGAATGCTATTACTTCTTCCAATAGAAATGAATGTTAAAATGCTTAAATCATATCAATGAAAATGACTAAATTTATTTTTGTCTTGGGTAATAACATTTAAACATAAAATTATGTCAGCTTAACTGGAAGAAACACAATGAACTGATATACCCTTAGCTTCTATGAAAATTTCATATTATTGCCTAAGTGAGGAAAATAAACCATTGCTGGGTTTGTTTACAAATTCTTCTAGTGATTGCAGTTATTTTTGGTTTTTCAAAATGAGCAGGTCCATCTCAGTTCTAAGAAAGAAGATCTAAACTCCAGCAGTTGTGACAGCCTAAAATATACCTACAAAGAAAAAGACAGGATGCTCAGGAACACATTACCTTAAGTGTCTCAAGGAAAGATATGGTATGATATTTATCAAGACAGAAATTTGATTATAATTTCTCAGCTCAAGTGTTTGCCTGGCATGTTTCTATATTATTAGGTATACTTGTGTGTGTGTTTTTTTTTTCCTTTGCTGGGGACTGAAATCAGGGCTTCAAATACGCTAAACAAGTGTTCTACCACCAAGCCCCATCTCCAACCCAGTGTACTTGTTAATATTAGTCAGACTGAAATGAACATACATACCAAACTTAAGTTATGGAAAATAAGAAGGGAAAAGTTTTGTGCACACGAGAGCAAGGGGTTATGTAAGGGCACTGTGGCTTTAACTGTAAGCCCTGAACCCCTGAGCATGTTGTGACACTGTTGTGACATTTAAGAAGAGTTACACCAGACAATTTAGATTTCACTGTGACATATGCTGTATAAATTCTTTAATGTTTAGCTTATCTTGCACTAAACAGCAGAAGAATACTTAGTAAGTGCAAGTAGGTCAACATCACTTTAATTTGCATTATCAGTTCAGGAGAACATTTTGCACTATATGTGTTGTGATAAAACACTGTGTCATTTCTGTCACCCAATGCAGAGTATTTTTAGGTCTTTGCACATTATGTGTAGAGATATTTGGTATTGCCTTTAATGTAACTTGCCATCTGTGTTCTAGTTTCTAAGCATTGGCAGAAATGAGCTAAAAGCACTGGCCAAACTTCAAAGGGTTAAGATTTTTGCTAACAAATATGGACTATTTGATATGAAAACCATCATTGTTTGATATGTCAAATAAAACATTTGTCAATCAAAAGTCTTTAAGCACTGGGCTATGTGACATTTACTCTTTTATAAACCAACAAAGTCCCTGGTGGCATGCCTTTTTTCCTCTCATTTAAATAGTAGTAGGAGAACAAATCATACTTCAGGGCAAGTTGATAACTGCCAGTCACGATTCCTGCCTTGTTTACTATAATGAGGAGGGTAATAAATGCATCTGACCATTTCGGCTGGCATTTGCATAGATGAATGATTTGTCCAGTCAGTCGCTCTCCAGTGATTTGGGTCTTTTTGTCAGCACAAAGAGCATTCAGTCTCTCTGGAATTTACAGCAGCCAAGCATTCATTAGCAAACATCCTTTACCATGAATGATTCAAATAATTACCACTGAAATAATAAACTGTTTCACAAAAACATTTTATTTGATGGCTCCAAACATCAATTTTTCTGAATTGTTGACATTCAAATAAGCCAGAGAGCTTCATTGTTAAGGAACAATGCTGCTCTTGTTAAAGGGTGGGCATTGTTTTACCTCCAATAGACCTTTAAACTTGGCTGGCTATCAAATGCGTCCCTCAAACTGCCAGCCAACATTCTGGGTAATCAGAGGGCATGTACCAGATGGAGCAGTTAAAACTTTACATATTCAAACTCCAGGAAATATTCTTTACATTTTCTTTTGAGGTTGCAAACCTAGACTTTCAAATTAATTAGCAGCTGCTACTTTGTATCTTTTTTGCACCTATTGGAGCCAAATAATATTAAATGTCCTCACTTATCCTGAGCTATTCAAGTGTGAGTTCTTTGCTGTAATGGTATTCTATGTATATAATTAAGTGTTATTTGATATAGTTTTGGAGTTCAAACAAATGAGCAAGCAACAATTATACCTTATTATGATCTTCTCTAGTGCATAGCCATAGGGTTGCTCTCAGTGCATTACCAAATTCATAGCACCAGGCAGGCAGCAGTTCCTGTTATCGACTTTTTTCACCCTCTGTGCCATGCATAATTTAGAGAGTTTTTTAAATTTTGAAATGGTTTAATGTATGCGCATGTTCTAAAGGTTTAGGTAGACCGTATGACTAAGTTTAGCTTTCGTAGAGTAATTGTTTATGCATGTAAATGTCTGAAAAATATTTTCCCTCAAATCTTAAAAAGCTATGGTTTCATTTAAATAGATTAACTTGCACATTGCACTTTCTTCCTTACCTGCAAGGAAAAATTCAGGAAGGGAATGAGTGGAATATATTTCTGTGCTTTGCAAATTTCCTCGTTACTTTGCTTTCACTTTCAAATTTAGACATGTTATATATAGCAAGAATGGAAAATCATCAACACTACTGAAATACCTTGATGTTCATGCAAGATTACAACATGATACAGGAAAATTACGATTATTAGCAAAATTTTAAAATGTTAACTTTGCAGATTATTATACAAATATTAGTTATATGGGCTAGATTACTTAGATCCTATAGTCACACTATCATAGAAGTTAAGGACTTCAAAATTACCCTTCAAGATATGCCTGATACAGACGGCCACTTAAAATGGCATGCAGTTTCTTAAACTTCCATTTCTATCTCACCAAGATAGATGCAAATTAGAAACATAATTTGTCATACTTAAAATAATTTGCTTTATTGGGACCTTGTGTCCGAGATCTCAAGTTTCTCCTTTGCCACTAGTTCTGAAGGTTTTACTCCAAATGGTGTGGCTTTTTTTATTCCCCTGTCTTAATGCTGCCCGTTCTTGTTGGTAATCATGGTCAAGACTACTACGGAGCCCATTTTTCATTTTGTTATTTGGCTTGTCAAATCAAAGGTCAAGAGATGATGAAGAAACCCCAAAATAGACCAGGATTGGCAGATTTTCCCCCAAGTTTTCTAACGGATTTTGGTGCTTATGAAAGTGAGGGAATAAAGAAATGGCAATAGCCATAAATCATGCAGGCAAGAGCTTTCCAAGTTTTGCATGATTTCACTGCCTAATGCCTAGAGGCCCAGAAAAGAAAAGCAGGCACCCTACCATTAATAGTGCTATCCTCATGATCTCAGGGCTGGGGGCACATGAGGACAGCTTTCTGACACCAACTCGTCTTTTATGATTGGAGATGTTGACAAAGAAAAAGTGCAGCCTTAACTCCTTAGCTGTGATCCATTTCAGACATGATTTGCTCTACTAGAGATACAGAATCATAGAATGTTAGTGCCAGAAGCAACATTGGGATCACAGGAAGCTACAGAACTTGTACTTGAATCCAGGCCTCTCAGTAGCATAAGCAGAAGACACTCTCTTTTTCTATCATTGTCACTTTCCTTAAAGGCTCAAAACTTATTTGTGAGTGCCTTTTTCATTACAGGTTTAAGTAGGTATATTTCTTATCTGTATGTGCAATTTTATATTAATAAAAAATGAAACACAGTGTCACCAAGGGGCAAAAGTGATTCTTGGCCAACAGGTCTTTTCAAGGTGATGTCACTCTAGTTGTTTGGACAAGAGCCACACATGGTAGTGTTGTCAATTCTTCTCCAGAGAACTGAAAATATAGTTTGACTTAAAAAGCAAAGATATTACTTGTTTACTTATTTATTCATTATTCCAGAGACTGCCACTGTCAGATTGCTGAGGTGTTGTTTTTGCCTTGTTTTTTGTTTTTGTTTTTTGCAGTACTTGGGGGTTGAACCCAGGGCCTTGCAGGTACTTTGCAGGTGCTCCACCAGGGGCTGCTCCCCCAGCTCATTTTTCTTTTTCTTTTTCTCTACTTCTTTATTTCTTTATTTTTTTGAGACAGGGTCTCACTAAGTTGTTCAGGCTGCCTCTGGTCTCGAACCTGAGACTCTCCTGCCTCTGCCTCCTGAGTCACTGGAAATTGCTAAGGTGTTTTTAAACCCAGATCTTCAACTCATAGGGTTAAAGTATTGTTTTCAGTGCCATTTGGAGGGGACAGGAAGTAGTCATATGCTTTCTTCTGAAACAATGCTGTCTTTTAAGTTGTCTCAAAGTACTAATGTATTTGACATTGTGGTTCAGTTGTAGGAGTTAGGCAAGTATCTTGCCTTTATTCTTTTTGGTTGATTGTTTGTTGAGGCAAGGTCTCGCTACATAGCCCATACTGGCCCAGAACTCACTATATACTTACAATCCTCCTTCCTCCACCTCCCAAGTGCTGGGATTATAGGCATGAGAAACTATGCCTGGCTTTTTATTTTACATTTATTCAGTCCTCTGATAATAATGAGTTTTGCTTTAAGCTCTTTTTTGGGGAGTTGAATTGTGTCTGTCCTACTAAATGCATGTGTTGAAAGTCTAGTACTTCAGAATGTGACTGTGTTTGGAGATGGGACCTTTAAAGAGGTGTGTTTTAATGTGTTGTCAAGTCCAGGTCATAGCAATCCTATGTTCAAGCAACAAAACACTCCCAACAGTGTGCCATGCATGTGATCTTTTATGTTTGAGCTCATTGTTTGACTCATTTTGAGTCGTCCCAGATCAGCAAAGGGAGGTCCCAGGGGCTTTATTCCATTCCTATCATTAAGGTCAATTCTACTTTGAGGAGGCAACTCTTCCTCAATTGTTCCCTGAATGCCTTCCAGCCCAGGGCAGGGGTTAGGGGGAAATTTTCTGGCACTATGTTTGGCAGTGTTTCTCTGCTATTCATAGGGTTTTCAATGGCTAATTGTTTTGAGACTGAGCTATTGGGTCCTTCTCCCTAGTCTGTCCTGGTTTGGAAGCTCACCTAAAACCTGTCTACTGCAGGTGGCCCTGCTGTATCTAAAATACCAATGGCATAGCTTTCAGCATCACAGCAACACACAAGCCCCCACACAACAAGCTGATGGACAGGTGGGATTTAAAGAGATGAGTAGGTTAAAATGATGCTGTTGGAGTGGGCCTTAACCCAATCTGATTGATTATCTTATAGAAAGAGGAAATTTAAACATCAAAAGAGACAGCAGGCATGCACATGTGCAAAGAAAAGAATCAGCTAGAGGGCAGCCATCTGCAAGCATAGGAGAGAAGTCTCAGAGGAAACCATGCAATCACCCCTTAATCTGGTACTTTCAGCCTCCACAACTGTGAGAAAGTAAACTTCTTTCTTTCATTTTTCTTTGTGTGTATTGAAATCAATTTATTTTTTATTAGTATTTTAATTATACATATTGATACAGTGATAATTCAGTTCATATGTCCATTATGCAATTATCAAATCAAAATTGTTACACTTCCACCTCCAAAAACATTTTCAAAAATAAAATAAAAAGGAAAATTTTTGAGAGAAAGTAAATTTCTGTTGTTTAGACCCCCCAGTCTGTGGTATTTTGTTATTGCAGCCCTAGCAAACAAAATGGCCTGCAGCTGTACCACTGTGGCAAAGGATCCTGTCAGATCTCAGAAGCTATGCAGGGTCAAGCCTGGTTATTACTTGGATGGGAGACGGCCTGGGACACCAGATGCTGTAGGCTTGGGAAAAGGACCCCACAGTCCACTCCCAAGAAACAGTCAGCCATTGAAAACACTATGAATCGCAGAGACGCACTGACATAGTGTTTGGCCTGTTGTACGTAGGGTTGCTATGAGTTGCACACCAACTCAACGGCATCTAACAACAACAAGCAAACTAAATACAACCTTCTTAAACACATCGCTTTCTCTAAACTTTGAAGTAGGCTTTGCTGGGCCTTCTACCTGAAATCCGTTTCTTCTCCGTCTACCTTTTTATCTGGCTAGCTCCTCCTCATCCCAGCTCTTCTGCCAGGCCAACTTCCTTTACTGTGCACTCAGTTCCAGGCTCTCCTACAGGTTCAGCAACTTGTCATGACTACTCTTACATGGCAGAAAGCAAGAAACTTGGGTTCACACTCATGCAGGCAGCAGCCAATGGTTGATAAGTTTGGCATTTGGCCCCACTTTTCTCGATATTAATAGGAAAATGCAGCATGTTAAAAACCTCATTGATATTGTGGACTTGCTCCTCTGTAAGAAAAGCAAGAAAGTTCCAAGCACATGTGTCCCACACTAGTTTCTGTGAAACATTTTCTTAGAGTTGGATAGAAGGGGAAAAAAAGGAGTAAACCAAAGAGGTAAAGTTAGGATAGGCAAGAAAATGGCAACCAAACGGCTGACATAACATAAAGCAAGAGGTAACAACTTACAAGGGGGAACAATGTTGAGTCAGAAAGAAATCTGGAGTTCTACTTTTAGACTACAAATGTAATACATATGTATCACCAACTTTAAAAATAGAATTAATAGCACTGTACAAGTAGGATTGCTGAAGTCCTAGGCTTAGGCCTCCAGACTTGTAAAATTCCATGCCATACTATTGATCTACGAGAGGTGCATAGGCACAAACACTTACTCACATGTGCACACTCTGAAAGGAAAAAGGAACTTTTTTCATTTCTATTCTACTGTCACACTCTCAAAGCACATTTCTGTGGCCCCCAAATGTGTGTGGGATTCCCCTTCCCCATACCAAGCAATCTCCTGGCAGATTTTCCTGCAGACATCTGCTGCCGGGGGTGCTTCTAATTCAACTTAATCCTGATGTTAAGCACCTGGAGAGTGCCAGGTCTCATAAGATGAGGTTTCGATCTGGTAAAAATGCCCTCACTTTAGATGTCAATCCAGAAGTCCAGACCAGGCACCCTGACTTCTGACCACCTGTCTACAAGCTGACTGTCCACAGTCCTCTCACTGCACTCAATTAGTTTGTTCATGGAACTCAGGGAAACACTTACGTGGGGTATTTTTTGGCTTATTACAAAAGATACAGATGAATACCAGAGGAAGAGATGGGTAGGGTAAGATACGGAGGAAGCAGGGGCAATGCTCCCCTGTGCCTCTGGACACGCCACCCTCCCAGCTCCTGCACATGTTCAACAATCAGGTAGCTCATCAAATCTTGTGGTTTTAAGAGTTTATATAGCACTTGTTCTTCAGCACCCCTACACTTTTGCCAGGGGTGGGTGGGAGAGGCTGAAAGTTCTAGCTCTCTAATCCTCTGAAGGCTTGCTCTTTCTGGCAGGGCTTCAAACCAAACACAGACGTAAACCCTGAACCTATTCTGGTTCAAGCCTTTAGATCTGAATCTGAACCTGATCCAGTGAAAAACTGGCTTCAGGCTCAGCTTTTAATGTTTAGTTTTGTCTTGTTCTGTATCATTAGCTATTAGAAAATTGAAAAAAAATTGAAAAAAAAATTTATTTATCTATCTACACATGGTCTTTCAGGCATAGCACTGTGGCATCCGATCCCATCAGATCTCGGAAGTTAAGTAGGGTCAGGCCTGGTTAGTACTTGGATGGGAGACTGCCTGTGAACACTAGGTGCTATAGGCTTGGGAGAAAAGGACCCAGCAACCCACTCCCAAAAAACAATCAGCCATTGCAAACCCTATAAATAGCAGAGAAGCACTGACAATAGTGTTTTGCCTGTTGTACATAGGCTTGCTGAGTCAGGTATGGACTCTACAGCACCTAACAACAACAATCTACACATGGGATTAAAATTTTAAACCCAAACTCAAATCGAACATGAACCCTCTAAATTTTAGCATATTAAGCCTGAATTTGAACCATATTTTTGGTGAATGTGAAACCCTGTTTTCTTAAGACTGGCATGGTCTATCACGAGGCCACATCCTAAGTAATCTCATGAGTATAAACTCAGGAATTATCAAAGGGGATCATTATGAGTGGTAAAAAATACTACTATCACTCAGAAAACTTCAGAGTTTTTAGGTGTTCTATGATAAGAACTTGGAAAAAAAGCCAAATACACTTCATATTAAACAACACATACAAATTCATATTCACACACACCGTATGCACACATGTGTGAACATGAACACATAAAAATTAATTTGCCCCACCGGATGTGGTGGTGCATGCCTGTAATCCCAGCGGCTTTGGAGGTGGAGGCAGGAGGATTGCAAGTTCGAGACCAGAGGCAGTCTGCATAACTTAGCGAGACACCATCTCAAAAAGTAAAAAAATGGGCTGGAGGTGCAGCTCAGTGGTCCAGCACTTGCAGACCATGCAGGAGCAAGGCCCTGGGTTCAACCCCCAGTACTGAAAAAAAAATTAATTTGAGAGACAGAATAGCTGTTCAATCCCTGGAACGAGCTCTTTTCCATCAACATTTTACTTAGTATTGTGCATTTTTCTGTTAAACCCATATAAGCTGCTTTAATATTATTTCTTCTTTTTTTTTTATTCCCAGTACTAGAGAGTTGACCCCATGGCCTTGCACATGCTAGGCAAATACTCTTCCACTGAGTGGCACCCTCAGTCCCTTTTATATTTTGAGACAAGTTCTTGCTAAATTTCACAGGCTACCTCTGGCTTTGAACTCAAATCTCCCTGCCTCAGCCTCCCAAGCTGCTGGGATTACAGATGTGTACCACAGCACCTGGGACTGGGGTTTAACTCAGTTGGTAGAGTGCTGCCCTGCAGTTTCTGAGGACCCAGGTTTGATCTCCAGCAAAAATGGGAGAAGATGTGGCAGTCCACTACCAAAAACAATCCCAAAACAATCAGCCATTGAAAGCCATATTGTCTGCAGCTATAGCACCCTAGTATCCAATGCCATCTGATCTCAGAAGCTAAGCAGGGTCGGCCTGGTTAGTTCTTGGATGGAAGACTTCCTGAGAATACCAAGTGCTGTAGGCTAGGGAGAAGGACCTGACAATCCACTCCCAAGACAATCTGCCATCGAAAATCCTTTGAATAGCAGAGAAGCACTGACAATAGTGCTGGGCATGGCACAGTGTTGCAGAGTGTTTCTTTCTGTTGTACATAGGGTCACTGTGAGTTGCACCCAACTCCACGGCACCTAACAACAGCCACAGTGCCTGAATGAGGTTGCTTTTCATATCCTGTCTGATATGGAATTCTTCCAGTTGGGATAAACTTAACTGGAGCAAAATATTTACTAATAAAGCTACTTTTCTATCTTGAAGTTCCCCCAAGTACCGGAACTGTTTTCAACCACATTGCCAGTGTCTACTGGCACAAGACCTCAAATGTAGAAAGTACCCAATATTCTTGAAGTGGATTGGACTAAATGAGGGAGAGGAAGAGTATAGTCAGGAGAGGAAGAAGAAAAACAGCTTTCTTATTCTTGTGCATGCCTCCACTACATGCCTCAACCCCCACAGGCTCCAGTATTTGCATTTATTCTCTTAGTATTTGAACTTCTCTTAAATGACTGTGTTTATATTTATTTTCCACTTTGAAAGAGATGTGTTTGATCGCAACATTTCAGAGTTAGGATAACAAATTCCCCCTTCCTGGGATTCCTGGATAAATATACAACCACAACCCTTATGACAACTTTGGTTTGACTCCAAATAGTTATCATGAAATAATTTATAGATGCTTTGTCCTGTTATGTGCAGTAATTGCCTCTCCCACACCCACTGCTGAACTTATTCACTAATCCCTTAATCATTGCAGGAAATTTATTTATGCAAGGAAATAGCAAGTTATTCACTCCACTCATTTTATTCACCATTGTCTTCTGATTTCTTCACACTACTTAATTTATAACACCAAGGTGAAACGATTAGTTTATCTCACCTTGACAGGGCTATCGTCCACTGGCAAAACATGTTTATGACATTGTTGTTGGATACTTCCTCTCTAGCAATAGCTATCTTCTGAATTATCATTGGTTGTTATTTCCAAGTCAGAATAAGTATGTGACCAGCAGGTAAATTGGACTGATAATGAATCAGAACAAATAAGGGCACCAAAAAAAGAAGCCATTTCTCAGGACTACTATGCATGATAAGGCGTTGACTCAGATCAACATCTGTTTTACTCTTCATGATGATAAGAAAAGCCCAATTAGCACCCACAGTTTAAAAAGATGCAACTTTTTATTTATCTAAGATTCTACTGCTAAAAACCTTGCCAGATTTACAATTCTAAAGACAACAGCTTTTTGTAAATGTGTTTTATTTGCAGTTATAATATCTATAGTTAAATCAGTTCATTAAAAATAGAGTTGTAAACTATCTCCCAAACTGCCATATTTGAGCATTTAAAACAAAAATTATTTAAATTATATTCTTACACTGCATTTGAGTAGAACTGTGAAGTCATCTAGTATATAAAACAATGTCTTCAAAAAGGAAACTCTTTCTTAATTAAGATAAAGGGTAGGACTGTGTAATTTTTTATTATGCAACTAGTCACTCAACCCAGGATTAAATACACATGGTCCCCGAGCACTTTGCCATGGTGGTATTGCTACATTTAGCTTCTAAAGCATTGTTACCTGGCTGGGTCTCACAGCAAATGAGCAACAATCTATAGTCAATGAAAAGAGTCACACTTTCTTAAGCCCAGAAATAACCATGTGACACATGCTAGCTGCAAAACCTTCAGTCTGAGTGGAAATAGTCTATATAGTTTGACTTTTGAATTATATTATTTCTTAAGCCCTACCTAGCTTCAACCTTTTCACAAGAAAGCTAAGGGACATTTTTCTCTCAATAAGAGCTGAAACTATCCTAGAATTTCCACAAGGCTGTGCTGCAGAAAAAGTCTTGTAAATGATGGTGTATGGACAGGGTGGGAGTGCTGGGTTGAGAGCAAGGGAACCTGGGTCCTACCCTGCTAATTGTATGATTGGGGCTTGTCTCTTAATCGCTCTTTGCCTTTATGTCTTCATTGTTAAAATGGGAATATTAATAGCCACCCTGCCTGTATAGTTGTTACGAAGATCAAATGAATTAATAAATGAGAAAGTGCTTTGGAAAAGTTAAAAGTACCCCTCAAGCATTAGTTATTCCTACTTGGCTTTTATATTCTTTGGGAACTCCATTTATAATAAGGCTGTCCTGGAAAGGTAGCTATTTCTTAAAATCCCATGAAAGCTTTGTCTTTGTATTATCTCTTCTGGGTTCCTTTGGAAGTTTCTCTGTTGCCTACTGTGCTGTGCATACATTGCCCAAAGTGACTTCTGGGCCTGCCTCGAAATGGCCACTCTGCTCTGCAAACAGTCGGCTCCATGAGGATTGGTGCTACCATGACGAGTCTGTAAAGGACTGATTCCTGGGCCCCCCAGGATACCGAAACCTGAGGGTACTCATGTCCCTTCTATAAAATAGCATAGTATTTGCAAATTACCTAAAATAGCATAGTATTCATGCATCCCCTTTATAAT
The DNA here is from genome assembly GCA_007922755.1 of Pedetes capensis. Lineage (NCBI taxonomy): Eukaryota > Metazoa > Chordata > Mammalia > Rodentia > Pedetidae > Pedetes > Pedetes capensis. The sequence continues at coordinate 94,734 of VMDO01002001.1, forward strand.
TTAAATCCTCTTTATATTACTTATAGTACCTAATGCAACGTAAATTCTATGTAAATAGTTGTTATACTGTATTGTTTAGGGAATTATGGCAAGAAAAAGGTCTATACACATTTCATAAAGACGCAATTTTTTTCTAAGTATTGTCAATATACTGTTTGTTAAATCCATGGATAGGTAACCCGCAGACACAGAGGGCTGACCACACATAAACTTTTAATAATGTTTTTCTGGTAAGATGACACAAGTGCTTAAAAGAATATTTTGGAATGACAGGAATACAAAAAGGATAGAAAAAAATGTAAACTCCCCCTGATCCTACTATGTAAATGTTGTCATTAGGTGCCATCCAGTCAAGACCAACTCATAGCAACCCTATGTACAACAGGAAGAAACACTACCCAACATTGTGCCATGCACACGATCTTCCTATGTTTGAACCCACTGTTGCAGGCACTGTGTTTCTTCTTATTTTGAGTTGTGCCACATCAGCAAATGGAGGTCCCAGGTGCTTTATCCCATTCTCACCATCAAGGTCAGCTCTACCTTGATCAAGGCAACTCTTCCCCTGTCATTCCTTGAATGTCTTGCAGCCTGGGGGACTCATTTTCTGGAACTATATTTGACAATGATTCTCTGCTATTCATAGAGTTTTCAGTGGCTGTTTGGGGACTGAGCTGCCAGGTCCTTCTCCCTGGTCTGTCTTAGTCTGGAACCTCAGTTTAAATCAGTTCACCAAGGATGGTTATGCTGTACCTTCTGTTGTACATAGGGCCACTGTGAGTCGGGCCCAACTTGACAAAACCTAACAACAACAGCAATATGTCACTTGAGGGTCCCCCCCCTCTTTATTTTTTTATTTTATTTATTTATTTATTTATTTATTTTTGCAGTACTAGGGGTTGAACCCAGGGCCTCAAGCTTGCATGCTTTGCAAGTGCTGGACCACTGAGCTGCACCCCCAGCCCTTTTTTTTTTTTTTTTTTTTTTTTACTTTTTTGAGACAGGGTCTCACTAAGTTATGCAGACTGCCTCTGGTCTCCAACTTGCGAACCTCCTGCCTCTGCCTCCCGAGCTGCTGGGATTACAGTCGTGTGCCACCATGCCCAGCTTAGGTTTCTTTTTTCTCTTAACCATATTTGTTGTTGTTGTTAGGTGCCTTCAAGTAGAGCCAAACTAATAGTGACTCTATGTACAACACAATGAAACACTCTCCAGTTCTGCCACAGGCATATGATCTTACTTAGGTTTAAGCCCATTTTTGCAAGAACTGTGTCAATCCATACAGTACAGTATTTTCCCTTTTTTCATTGGCATGCCACTCTCCCAAACATGATGTCCTTCTCCAGGGATTGGTCCCTCCTGACTACATGTCCAAAATATGTAAGATGCAATCTAGCCATCCTTGCTTCCAAGGAGCACTTCTTCTAGGACAGATCTGTTGGTTCTTTTGGTAGTCCATGATATATTCATTATTTGTCTCCAACACCATAATTCAAAAGCATCAGTTCTTTGCCTGTCTCCTTTATTCAATGTCCAACTTTCACAACTGAAAATACCATGGCATGAGTCAAGTGCACCTTTGTCTTCAATGTGACATCTTTACTTTTCAATGCTTTAAAGAGATCTTTTGCAACAGCTTTTCCCAATATAATGCATCTTTCAATTTCTTGACTGCTGTTTCCATGGGTGTTGATTGTAGAACTAAGTAGAGCAAAATCCTGGACAACCTCAATCTATTCTCCATTCATCATTAAGTTGCTTACTGACCTCATTGTAAATATTTTTGTTTTGTTGATGTTGAGGCACAGTCCATACTTAACACTGTGTTCTTTGATCTTCATTAGTAAATGTTTCAAATTCTCTTCAGTTTCAGCAAGCAGAGTTGTGTTATCTGCATAATGCAGGTTGTGAATGAGTGTTCCTCCAATCATGTTCTTCTTCTTCATACCATGTTCTTCTTCATAAAGTCCAGCTTCTGAGACTATTTGTTCAGCATAGAAATTGAAGAGATACAGTGAAAGGGTACAACTCTGATGCACACCTTTCCTGATTTTAAACAGGCTATATATCCTAGTTCTGCTCGAATGACTGCCTCCTTGTCCATGTACAAATTCCTCATGAGTACAATTAAGTGCTCTGGAATTCCCATTCTTCACAGTGTTACCCATAATTTGTTATTGTCCACACAGTCAAATGCCTTGGCATAATCCATCTGGCACTAGCAATGATTCCATGCCCTCTTCTGAATCTGGCTTGATTTTCCAGCATTTCTCTGCTGCAGTTGCTTTTGGATGATCTTTAGCAAAATTTTACTTGTGTGTGATATTTGTTGTTGTTGTGTGCCGTCGAGTCGGTACCCGACTCATAGCGACCCTCATAGGGTTTTCAATGGCTGACTGTTTCGGGATTACCTTGGGAGTGGATTGCCAGGTCCTTCTCCCATTTTTGCGGTGCTGGGAATTGAACTCAGGACCTCAGAGACTGCAGCGCAGCACTCCACCAACTGAGCTAAATCCCAGCCCCTGTGTGTGATATTAGTGATATTGTTCTATTCCATCCACATATGGTTTTATTCCTTTTGGGGGGAATAGGCAGAAACATAGACCTCTTCCAATCAGTTGGCCAGGTGTTGTTTTCCAAGTCTCTTGACACAAACAAGTTAGCACCTCCAGTGCTGCATCTGTTGAAATATCTCTATTGGTATTCTGTCAATTCCTGGAACCTTGTGTTTTACCAATTTCTTCAAGGCAGCTTCCACTTCTTCCTTCAGTACCATTGGTTCCTGATCAAATGCAATCTTTTGAAATGTTTGGTCCCACATCCATCATTTCTTTTTTGTATAATGCCTTTGTATTCCTTCCATATTCTTTTGATGTTTCCTGCATCATTTAATATCTTCCCTATAGAATCTTTCACTATAGACATTTGAGGCTTGCATTTTTTCTTCAATTTCTTAAGCTTGAGAAAAGCAGAATGTGTTCTTCCCTTTTGTTTTTCTATCTCCAGCTCTTTGCACATGTCATTATAATATTTGATTTTGTCTTCTTGAGATGCCCTTTGAGATCTTCTGTTTAGTTCCTTAACTTCGTCATGTCTTCCTTTTACTTTACCTGCTCCACATTCAAAGGCAAATATCAAAGTCTCTTTTCAAATATAATTTTGTCTTTTATTTTTTCCTATCTTTTTAATAACCTTTTGATTTCCTGATGAATTATGTCTATACTGTCATGCTACAACTCATCTTGCCTTCAATCATTACTCTCTAACGAATTAAACCTGTTCTTGAGGTGGTCTCTGAAATCAGGTGGGACATACTCAAGGTCATATCTTGGCTCTTGTATACTTGTTCTAATGTTCTTCAGTTTTAGTTTGAACCTTCAAATGATCAGTTGATGGTCTGTTCCACAGCCAACATCTGGTCTTCTTCTGATATTTGATATTGACCTTTACCATCATCTCTTTCCATGAGTGTATAGTACTGTGAATATTTTTCTATGCATTTATTATTCTTCTATGTGATTTTGTTGTTGTTGTTGTTAGGTGCCGTCGAGTCGGTATCTGACTCATAGGGACCCTCTGTACAACAGGGGAAACACTATTGTCAGTGCTTCTCTGCTGTTCATAGGGTTTTCAATGGCAGATTGATTTTTGGGAGGGGGTTGCCAGGTCCTTCTCCCAAGCCTACAGCTTCTGGTGTTCCCAGGCGGTATCCCATCCAGGTACTAACCAGGCCCAACCCTGCTTAGCTTCCGAGATCTGATGGGATCGGATGCCACAGGGCTACAGCTGCAGGCTCAATGTGATTTTAATACCTTTAAAATATGGCAAAATATGGATATGACTTAAATTTTAACAACTCCTTATAGGCGAATAACAAGATGATTGTAAATCTAACCTATTATAAATAATACCATGCTACATGTCCTTGGTATTTACTTTTCTGTGTAGCTCTCATTCTTTAAACTGAAAGAGCTAGATCAGAAAGGATAGATATTGTTAAAGCTTTTGATATATTTATTAAAATGTCCTCTATAAAAACTATTAATTTATGATCCTATTGATGATTATTTCATGTTGTCTATTTTAAAAAATTATCACCAACAGTAGGCACTATCATTATAAGTGATAGCTATCAATTTGAAGGCAGAAAAGTATCTCATTGCTGTTTTAATTTGTATTTTTAATTACTAAGCTATTGAATTATTCATATATATTTGTTTTGTATTTATTCTATAGGGATATAAAGGAATAACTAACTTAACATAGTATTAAAACTATGAAGAATTTTTATTACTAAAATTTATATTTAAATTTGTTTTACGATACACATTTTACCACATATAGAATATATACCTAATGTAATCACCTATCTTACAGTTTTCAAAATCATTCATACAGTCTCATTGCTTTGCCATTTATGAGTCTTACAAGTCCTAGAAGCATGATATTTTTTGTAGGTTTTATGAAAGCTGTAATTTAAGTCTAAATTAGCTTAAAAAGTCAGTGAGAGTCTCTAATACAGAAAATTATAGAATGCTTCAACATAACGATATGATGATAATATGATGAAAAGACCTTTAAAATAAGTAAGTTTAATTTTATTACCTGGGTATTTTTTTCTGTAGCCCTAATATCTATTTCCTTCTTTTTTATCATGACACATAATTAATGCAAATTAAATAAATGTTTCTCAGAAGAGGGAATAGATTAATGGAGGAATAATCTACTATATTTTCATTTCAAATAGAAGCAAATAATACCTAATTCTGTGCAAAACCATTTTTAATTAATGACTGTAATTCTTTGCATTTCAATCACCATTGTAAACTTCCTTTGCTTTCACATCTGTAATGATAAATTTGACTTTTTTCTTCCAATTTATTCTGAAAGATCATCTTACTAGAAATTGTTGAGTGACTAATAGGTCAAGGGATTGCTTTTACATTTCCCAAAGCAATCCCAACAAACAATCAGCCATTGAAAACCCTATAACAGTTGCTATGAGTCTGATCCTACTTGAAGGCACCTAACAACAATCATAACTAAATGACGAAGTTGTTGATTGAATTCCAAAGCAAAATTAGGGAAAGTATGATCCACAATTTCTCCAAGTCAGATGGAAGATAAACAACATGTAAAGTTCCCTATTTGTTCTTTTGTTATCAGCAATTGCCATAGAAAATTTGCAATAAATTAGCCTTCGAAAATTCATCTTTTACTTTTTTTCAGCATATTACCCCAGGAGGCTTTTTGATCTTTATTTTCTTTGACTGAGGCTAACCTTGATCTACCCTCCACTTTTGTCCATTGCCAATGGAAAATATATTTTTATAAAATTAGTAACTATTTTGTGGTTGTTTTTGAAGGCACAGCTACTAAGAGATCTGCATAACATTTTTAATACAGTTAAAAAAGGAGTTAAAAGATATTTTCTTCAAAAAGATCAGTACAAAAGTACTCCTACATGTACTAGGCTTTCGGATGCCTCAAATATTTGCATGAATGAAAGCCCTTGTAGTTATGCTCATTATAGGAAAAATTCTTTTATGGAAAATTCAAACCAACAAAGGAACCTTAGATTACAGCTCTAACATTTTTTAGCAGAGTTGACCAAACATGAGTCCTAAATTGACGTATTATGAAACACAGTAAAGATTTCAAAGGCTGGCTAACATTGCACAGTTTTTTGAAACAGATCTATCTTTTATGTATCTGTCTTACAGGGAGTTCATAGATTATGACAGGACATACAATTTGGAAGTCTCTGGTTATTCTTACGATAGCCCGAGCTAACAGGGCTGGATAGCGATAGCCAGTTGCTTCCTGCAAAAACAGGATGAAAAATTGTCCCTTTTGCCAGCTTGGAAATGGAGGAGCCCTTATTTTGCTTGACTGGGTAGAGTTGTTAAAAGACTAAATCAATTGTGAAAGGTTAATTGCTAACACATAAAAAATTCAACTCAAACAATTTCTGTTGAATTCCTACTTTGTCCAAGGCACAAAGCTGGTAGTGTTGGCAGCTGTGGCATGGGCAATGGTGGTGATGATGGAGGTGGAGGTGGGTTGTGTGGTGTGTGTGTGTGTGGTGTGTGGGTGTGTGTGTGTGTGTGCGTGTGAACGGGAGAGACTTAGAAAGAGAAATAACCTACTTCCTGTCCACAAGTGTAGTAAATGGTACAATGAAGGCATAGGCAATGGCTGAGAGGGCAGAGACAAGAAACATACCTTCTAAAAGATGGGAGGTGGAGGGGCTTCATGGTTCTAGTCTCAAGTACTGGATGCCAAAATTAAAGTCTGTGGAGTGGGTCAAGTGGAAAAGGACACTTACAGAAAGAAAGGGATTGTATAGGTAGCCAAAGGAGTATAGCTAAAACAGAAGACAGGAGAAATAACAATCTGACCTAGCTTTAGGCAATCAGTGATACATAACTCCTTTCAGGTTCTTATTTATAGTAACCTATATAGAGAGAATGTTTGTTCACTCACTACAGGGAGTAACCTCCAGGGAGGCAGCCAATGTATCACGTTCATTCATTGACCCCCCAAAAACACCTGGCACTGGAAAGCACACAATATAATATCAGCAGAAAAAAATATGTGAACATACATAGTGGTCAACTTATAGAACCTGAAGGAGGTCTGTGTTCAGACAGTGGCATACACTTGCAAGTAGTGTGAACTGTAAGAAATGTGTAGGATAATATGATATAGATTGGTGGTGTTATTAGATGCTGTTGCGTCAGGTCCGACTCATAGTGACACTATGCACAATGGGCGAAACACTACTCCACACTGTGTGATGCACACTGTCTTTTTATGTTCAAGCCCATTGTTGCAGCCATTGTGTTTCTTTTCATTTTGAGTCAGGCCACCTCAGCAAAAAGAGGTCCCAGGAACTTTACTCCTTTCCCATCATTAAGGTTAATTCTCCCTTGAGAAAACAACTCTTCCCCAGTTGTTTCTTGAATGCCTTCCAACTTAGCATGCTCATTTTACAGCACTATATTTGACAGTGTTTCTCTGCTATTCAGAGAGTTTTCAATGGCTAACTATTTCAGGAGTGGGCTGCTGGGTCCTTCTCCCTAGTCTGTCTTAGTCTGGAAGCTCAGCTGAAACTTGCCCACCATGGGTGGCCCTGTTATCTGAAATACTAGTGTCATAGCTTTCAGCATAAGAGCAACATGCAAGCCCCTATAGCATGACAAGTTGACACACACATAGGGGAAGATATAGATTAGAAATAGTTCTGGTCCTCTGGAATTGTCATCTAGGACCCAAGACTGAAACTAAAGAGGAGTCAATTATAGCAGTCACCCTTTATCTGATTTCACTTTTCACAGTTTCATTTATCCACTGTCAACTGCAGTCCAAAAATATTAATTGGAAAATTCCAGAAATAAATACATCATTAGTTTCAAATTGCACACTATTCTCATTACCATGATGAAATTCTACATCATCCCACTCTGTCCGGCCCAGAGATGAATCATCCTTTTCTAGTGTATCTACATTGTATGTGTTATCCACCCAGTTACCATTTAGTTGTTGCTGTTGTTGTTAGGTGCCGTCGAGTCGGTATCCGACTCATAGCAACCCTCTGTACAACAGGGGAAACACTATTGTCAGTGCTTCTCTGCTGTTCATAGGGTTTTCAATGGCAGATTGATTTTTGGGAAGGGGTTGCCAGGTCATTCTCCCAAGCCTACAGCTTCTGGTGTTCCCAGGCGGTCTCCCATCCAGGTACCCAGCAGGCCCAACCCTGCTTAGCTTCTGAGATCTGATGGGATCGGATGCCACAAGGCTATGGCTGCAGGCCTACCATTTAGTAGCAGTTTCAATTATCAAATTAAGTGTTCCAGTATTCCACAGCTTGTGTTCAGTAACCCTTATTTTACTTAGTTATGGCCCCAACACACAAAAGTAGTGATATTTGCAATCCAAATATGTTAAAGAGTAGCCATAAAGTGTTTCCTTTTAATGGGAAGATGAAAATACAATAAGATATTCTGAGAGAGGAGAACTATATCCACAGAATTTTTATTACTATAAATTTTATAAACATTCCATTTTATTCTTATTATTGTTAATTTCTTATTGTACTTCATTTATTGATTAAAGTTTACCATAGGTCTGTATGAGTGGGAAAAACAGTAATTATGGGGTTCAATAGGCACCCAATAGGTACCCAATTGGGAGCTTGGAACATATTCCCCAAAGATAAAGGGAGGACTAATATACCACATATTATAAAGAGACTCGAGAATGACTGGAAAAAAATACTTCCACAGAGCTTGAGAATTGTCCTATAGGCCTGACATGGTAGTAAATGTCTGCAATCCCAGCACTCAAGAGGCTGAGGCAGAAGAATCATGAGTTCAAGACCAGCCTGGGCTACAAAGTAAGACTCTGTCTCAACCTGTACCTCTCCCCAAAATGCCCCTCCCCCAAAATTTGGCCATTTGGCTCTACTAATACTACAGGGAAGGGACATTCCTGGGAATTATTGGAGTCCTAAATCATTGGCTCATTGGGGAGATCTATGTGGATTTTCTTTTTCTTTCTACCTTCCTAACAACATTCAACTCTTCCAAGTTAGGAAGAGAGCTTTCACAGAATTGCTTGTAGAGTTTGGGGTGGTCTGTTGGAGGGAAGCCCACTTCTCATTATCTGGCTGAACATGTACTTACAGAATATACTACTCTAGTGCCTCTCTAGGTAGAAAGGGAAGTAAAGAATGACAGAGTAGAGAGAATTAAGTGGCCTCATTCCCATCATTCTGTGTGGCAAAGATGTCTGGGTTCTCCAAGGATCAAACATACACAATAGAAAGTAGCTGAGCTGTGTCAGGTGAGAGGACATCAGCATCAAGAAGTAGTGGGATGTATTCCGAGAGATGACAGCAACGGTGTTGGAAGAGGTGAGCCACATGAGTCTCCAATGTCAGAAGACTGCACAGTGAGAAGGTGCACTATTCCTTCAGGGCCTCCCCAGAGAGCAAGAGCTGTCATTGTGGAAAACCCAGAACAACTTCATCCCAAGAGAGGGACAACATGTGGATACTGGCCACCCAGAGGAGCCCGTGGCCAATCATTCTTATCAAGGAAAAAAAGCCATAACAGTACCAAGAGATTATAATCTTGTTCTCCTGTCCTCCTCCCTGTACCACTCATGGCACAATGAAGTCATAGCCACATCCTTCTATCAAAGCCATGTCCAGGCTGAAGAAGAAATGAACACTAAATGGATATTGTTGTTGTTGTTGTTGTTGTTGTTGTTAGGTGCTGTAGAGACAGATATGACTCATAGTGACTCAATATAAGACAGACCGAAATACTACCCTACACTGTGCCATGCCCAGCACTATTGTCAGTGCTTCTCTGTTATTCATAGGGTTTTCAGTGGCTGATTGTTTCGGGAGTGGGCTGCCAGGTCCTTCTCCCAAGTCTGCCACACATGGTATTCCCAGATAGTCTCTCATCCAAGTATTAACCAGACCTGACTCTGCTTAGCTTCCAAGGTCTAATGAGATCCAACACCAGGGTGTATGACTGTAGACTATTAAATAGATATGAGACTTAAATTTCCATTTTGAATGGGCTCTCCTTTTTAATTGAAGGATACTGTCGAAGATATTCTTACGGAATGATGAGAAAAGAACATCTGGCAGATGCAGTTAAGGAATATGATGTGAGGGGAGGAAGATTATGCTTCTCCTCTATCAATACCACATCCTTCTGCAATTGATTATATAGGTATAATCATTATCTTTCTTCCCTGGGAATCAATAGAGCCATCAGCAAGGAAGGGAAGGGGGATGTATTCTATTTCTGCTTTACCTATTTAACATGTCAATGATTCATTCACCAAATGTTAATTGTTCACATATCATTAATGGCCCTGTTCAAGGCATTGGATATACAAAGGTAAATAAGACAGCTATGGACTCTGCCCTGCATCACAAATTCACACTAGAAGGAACTGGGCTGCCCATCTTCTTGTGTGGGAGATTATATACTAATTGCATCTACTTTGCTCTCATTGTCTTCAGTGGTTCAAAGTTCAGGACTCAAAAATAGAAAGACCTTTTGCCTTATATAGTCACAGGGTCATTTATTAATTTATTTTGAATTCTTTTTTGCAACTACATGATTTCCAGTATTGATGATGGGCTAGAGTAGAGTTTGGCAAGTTTTTCTGGTCAGATAGAAAATATTTCAGCCTTTTTAGACCATATCATCTCTATCACCACTATTAAGTTCTGCTTGTGTAGCACACAAGGGGCCAGAGATAATAAGTAAATAAATGGGTGTAACTATGTTCCACTAAAATTTTCTTATAGATACTGAAATGTAAATTTTGCATGATCTTTCCATGTTGTGAAATTTTATTTACATTTGGAGTTATTTTCAACCACTAAAACATGCAAATATTCTTAGCTTCTGTGCTGTGAAAGGACAAGAGGGTGGTCAGATTTGACTCATACACCATAATCTGTTGATCTTTGGGCTATAGGCATGATTCTTTCTATGCAAATTCACTTGTAAATGCCTCCCACAAAGTGGCTGCTTCTTGTTAGATTTGTGGGTTTCCCTTGTCCATAAATGTCTGTGGTGACCATGATAAGAATGTTATAACTCTGCAGGCTTTAGGTTTTATGTATTTTCTGGGTTGAATATAATTTGGAAGATTCTCTTCCCCCCTTACTCGGAAGCTCTTACCCTATGGTATGTATCTCCCTATGTCATTGGGTTATTGTTGGGTTAAAAGTATTCTGCTCACCTGATGGTCTGCTATTTCAAGCTCACATAATATTCCCTGGTTGAGCCATGCTCCTTCCCTTCTCAGGGCTTGGTTTGTGCTATCTTTTGGCCTAGAATCTCCTCCCAGCGACTGCCACCCTTCCTTCACTGAGCTAACTCCTCTTGGCTTTTTCATCATTTCAAATGCCAAATTCTCAGGGAAGCATAATTATTTTTGTGATGGTGCTATGGTTCAAATGGATCTCCCAGTGTTCATGTGTTGGAAATTTAATCCCCAATTCAAAAATGCTGAGGAGTGAGACCTTTTGGAGGCATTTAGGTCATGAAAGCAGAGCCCTTGTGGATTCCTGATAAAAGATATGTTCTGGCCCCTTTCCCTCTTCCCCCTCTCAGCTTTCAGTCTCTTGCCTTTCCACCTTCTGCCATAGGAGTCTTGACCCAACACAAAGGCCCTTAGCAAACACTGGCACCTTGATATTGGAATTCCTAGACATCGAAACCATGAAAAACAAATTCTTTTTCCTTTACAAATGGTTAGATTAATTGCTGTCTTCTCTTCTCGACTGCAGTCTTCTAAGGGCAAGAGACAACTGGCTTTTCAGTTCAACACTGCTTTGCTGACCATCCTGGTAAACCACTGTTGTCAGCATCCTCTAACCACATCACCTTCTAATTCTGTTTCTTCTTACACACAATGGGATTAAAAGTGTAATGATTCCATAGGGCTATTGTGAATATTTAGTGAGATAATATGTATATATAAACTATGGGGCTTAGTGTTTGACACATAAGTAATTTTTCACAAAATGCTCAGCATTGTTGTTATGATTATTGTTGTTATTAGGTGCCATCGAGTTAGGTCCAACTCAGAGAGACCCTGTGTACAACAGAACAAAACATTCCCCAACATTGTGCCATGCCTGGAATTATGTCAGTGCTTCTCTTCTGTTCATAAGGTTTTTGATGGTGGATTATTTCAATATTGTTTTCAGAAATGGGCTGCCAGGTCCTCCTCCCATTTTTGCTGTGCTAAGGATCAAACCCAGGCCCTCAAATTGCAGAGAGCAAGCACTCTACCAACTGAACTAAACCCCAGTGCTGTTCTCATTAGCATTCAGTAAATATTTGCTGAATTGAATTAATTACAGAAGCCAGTAGTATTGGGTGTCCACTCTGTACCAAGTACTATTGAAACAGCTCTACGTTTATTATTTCATTTCATTCTTTCAGTTACCCCAAGAGAAGGGCATTACTTTCAACTTCACTTTACTGATAAGGAAGCTGAAGTAAAAAGAGATTAAGTAACTTGTTCAGAGTCACACTATAATTAAAGTGAGAAAACAAGTTAAAGAGCTTCTTATATCATGGCATGTATTATTGGTTTCCAATGGGTCTGTTGTAAATGCTTTCACATATTTATCACCCTCTTTTCTGGTCCAAACAAAATGGTTAGGAAACACTGTCATCTTATGTTAAAACACTTATTTTCTGTGGCTCCCTATTCAAAATAGATAATTTTTAAAAACACAACTGAATAGTAGAGGCACCCTCTTGTGTGGTCATATATATCATTTACTATAATTCAACTGCCTGCAGCCATAGCCCTGTGGCATCCAATCCCATCAGATCTTGGAAGCTAAACAGGGTCGGGCCTGGTTAGTACCTGGATGGGAGACCGCCTGGGAACACCAGAAGCTGTAGGCTTGGGAGAAGGACCTGGCAACTCCCTCCCAAAAATCAATCTGCCATTGAAAACCCTATGAACAGCAGACAAGCACTGACAATAGTGTTTCCCCTGTTGTACAGAGGGTTGCTATGAGTCGGATACTGACTCGACGGCACCTAACAACAACAAATAATAATTCAACAAAATTTGTCAATTGCTTTTAGAACTTATATTTTAATTTTTTATTGGTATGATATTTGTACATATTTATGGAGCATAGTGTGGTAACCCAATACATGTGTGGAATATGTAAAGATCAAATAAGGGTAATTAGCATTTCCATCTCCTCAAACATTTATTATTTCTATGTTTGGAATGATAAACATAGACTTCAGACACTTGTTTTCTAGTTATTTGGAAATATGCCATGAATGTTTTTAGACTATATTTACTCTACTATGCTGCAGAACACCAGGGCTAATCCTTCCTTTCTAACTGTACTTTGGTACCCCCTTCTCCACCCTCTCTCTAGTCCCTCTCTCCCACCCTTTCCAGCCTCTATGAATACTTACGCACTCTCTTTTATGACATCCGTTCTTATTGCTTTCACAAATGTTATTTTCTTGTATTGGGCATGTGTGAATTTAGGAGATGCCCTAAAATCTGTCAACTTTGAAGTACATAAATCCCACAGCAATGATTTAAATATAAATCACTTAAAATATACCAAAATACAAATTCTAGAAAAAATTTGAGGAAAAAAATCATAGACATCTATATTTGACTATATTCACATCCACCTATGTAAATCAGTAACTGTTTACACCTACTCATAAATATTTAATTCACCAATACATATAAATTTGGATTTATACCTTTGAACAGAGCTTACACATTACTTACTCATTAATTTAACTTTAAAAAACTTTAGGCAAATAGTCCACTTAAAGAGAGCTAATATATTTCCAATTGTTTAAACAACTTCACTGGACAATATTAGTATTATTTCTAAGGCTTACCTTTATTTATTAATACATAGAGAGATTCAGTAAACAGAGAGGTTAGAAGCTCAAGCTCCTGAGTTATACTGACCTGGATTCAAATTCCAACATGGCCAAGCCAACATATTTAAGTTATCCATGCATCAATGCCTGCAGCCTTACCACTGTGGTATCAGATCCTCTCAGATCTTGGAAGCTAAGCAGGGTTGGGCCTGGTTAGTACTGGGAACACCAGGTGCTGTAGGCTTGGGAGGAGACCCAGCAGCCCACTCCCAAAAATCAATCCACCATTGAAAACCCTATGAATAGCAGAGGACACTGACAATAGTGTTTCACCCATTGTACATAGGGTCACTATAAGTAGGACACCTAAAAACATCCATCAATATGTTTCCTATACTTCCATGTCTCTATCAATAGAATGGGATAATAATTGTATCGACCCCCTAGGGATGTTGTAACCATTAAAGAAAATAATGCTTGTGAAGAGCTTAATACAGGTTCATAATTATAATTGTTAACCAACATTAATAAAAATAACTTCCAGTTATATTTATTGATGACTTCTGAATAGCACTTGAGAAGGACATGGCAGCCCACTCCCAAAGCAATCCTGAGACAATCAGCCATTGAAAACCCTATGAATAGCAGCAAAGCACTGACATAGTGCCAGGCATGACACAATGTTGGGGAGTGTTTCATTCTGTCGTACATAGGATCGTGATGAGTCAGACCAAACTCAATGGCACCTAACAACAACAACAACAGATGTTTAAGTTATCATTGTTGAATTGAACTGAAATTCAATAGAAGAACCATTTGGAATTAAATAGTATAGTCTTTCCCAAACACATCCAATGTATGGGTTGCTTAAGACTCATCCTAGGATGCTTTTGAAAAACGTTGTTGTTGTTGTTGTTAGGTGCCGTCGAGTCGGTATCCGACTCATAGCGACCCTCTGTACAACAGGGGAAACACTATTGTCAGTGCTTGTCTGCTGTTCATAGGGTTTTCAATGGCAGATTGATTTTTGGGAGGGGGTTGCCAGGTCCTTCTCCCAAGCCTACAGCTTCTGGTGTCCCAGGCGGTCTCCCATCCAGGTACTAACCAGGCCTGACCCTGCTTAGCTTCTGAGATCTGACGGGATCGGATGCCACAGGGCTACAGCTGCAGGCTTTGAAAAAGGAGGAGGCTGGTATTCTTAAAATTCTGAATCAGTCAGAAGATCTGCTATTAGGCCATGAATACATAGCTTTAACCCCTCTCCCCAAGGATACCCCCAAGGATTCTGTTAGATAGCCAGGATTTAGAACATTGCTCCAAATGCACTTTCAACTCAACAAATATTTCCCCAGCACTTCTACTGACCAGATGATCCTCCTGTAGGTGGAAATCCATCCCAAGTGTTCCCTGGCTAAAGAATGTCCATATCATAGCATCTACAGCCTCATTTCAGAAGTGTTCTTTTCAATTATATATATTTGGCCAATGCAAGCAAATTCCAGAATGGCATGAAAGAAGCCACAGGGAAGAGTACCTGACCCTGAGCATTTTCCAAGGGATCAGTACTGCCAACCCAGAAATCAGAGGCTCCTCCCTACTCCAGAGCTGAACAAGGGACATGGAAGTAAATTAAAGGAAAATTGTCTCATATCCTCATTAGATTTCTCTTCTTTTGTAACTCTGTGTGCTACATAGTATGTCGTCGTCGTTGTCGTCGTCGTCGTCGTCGTCGTCGTCGTCGTCGTCGTTGTTGTTGTTGTTGTTAGGTGCCATCAAGTTGGGTCCAAACCATAGCGACCCTGTGTATGACAGAAACACTCCCTGACACTATGCGATGCCTGGCACTATGTCAATGCTTCTCTATTATTCATAGGGTTTTCAATGACTGATTGTTTCAAGATTGTTTTGGGAGTGGGTTGCCAGGTCCTTGTCCCGTGTTTGCAGTGCTGGGAATTGAACCTCAGAGAATGCAGAGCTGTACTCTACCAACTGAGCTAAACCCAAGCCCATATAGTACAAAGGTAGTCAATAAATGTTTTCTGACTAATTATTATATGCTTAGAGTCAATCTCCCGAGATACCAGCTTGCAATAGGTATCATCCATGGGATGAAAATTTAGCCAGCCAGGTTTATTTAATATGGCTCCTATGAAAAGCTGCAGGTATTTTATTTTCTCCATCTTTACATATCCTCTTTCTGTAGCCATGCGTATGCTCCCCTCTCACATGTGTCCTCCATGAAAGGACCCTATTTTGTCCTTCTCTCTAGCACCCTCAGGCATGTGATGGAATCACATGCTATCAAACATAAATAACTGGAAAACATTCATCTCTGTGGTGGCAGAGAAGCTGCTGCCACATTCTTTTTTCCTGGAAACCTGCCTTTGGTGTGACAGTACACTACAGCAGTTTGAAACATGTTCACAAAACATTTCTGAGCAAAGCAGGGTGAGGGGGTGGGGAAGTTAAGACACTGCTGTGGCCTTCACACATCAGTTTAGAACTTGCCTAAATATTTATTTATCATTGTGTCAACAGGGCTGAAACATGAGCCAATAATTCATTTCAATCCAGATCCGCATTCTCTGAAGTATACTTTTTAGGAAATAAAGTTCTGTGTTTCTAAACTTTTACGCCTTTATCACTGGGAAAATATTTGTTATTTACTTACATAGCATTTTCTTTAGGAAATTGCAGCAAATATGTAAATTCCAATTGAGCAGGGAGTGTGGGGTTTTGCCTACCACTTTATCTCCATACTTAGCACTGTGACAGGCTACAATAGGTGCTCAAAATATATTTTTTTAAAACAGTAAAGAGACACTTTAGAATGGAGGGTTAGAGGATAAAAGAAGACAGGCTTTTGGAAGACCATTTTGGGGGAGAGAATGGGTAGATGGGTAGATTGGAAAGTCTTCTCTGCTGGGACATTTGCACACCAGTGTGCACGCATGTACACACACACACACAACACACACACACACACACACACACACCCTCAGAGAGAGAGAGAGAATGAGAAGAAAGAGCACATGATGAGATGAAGAGGACAATACAGTATTTGCCAATGAAAGTAATTACCATGCATACCTCTTCCCCATCCTTGCCCATAATAATGAGGGGAATATAGATGACATTTGATGCTAGGTGCTGTGGAGCCAGACCCAACTCATAGCAACCCTATGTACAGCAGAACGAAACACTCCCCAGCACTGTGCCATGAATATGGTCTTTTTATGTTTGAG
Source organism: Pedetes capensis (assembly GCA_007922755.1). Lineage (NCBI taxonomy): Eukaryota > Metazoa > Chordata > Mammalia > Rodentia > Pedetidae > Pedetes > Pedetes capensis. The sequence continues at coordinate 111,409 of VMDO01002001.1, forward strand.
CCCACTGTTGCAGTCACTATGTTTCTCATTTTGAGTTGTGCCACATCAGGAAATGAAGGTGCCAGGGGTTTTACTCCCTTTCTGTCATTAAGGTCGACTCTACTTTGAGAAGGCAACTCTTCTCCAGTCATCCTTTGAATGGCTTCCAGCCTGGGGCCTCATTTTCTGGCAGTATATTTGACAGTGCTTCTCTGCTTTTCATAGTATATTGAAAGGTAGTTTCAGGAGTGGGCTGCCGGGTCCTTCTCCCTAGTCTTTCTCAGTCTGGAAGCTCATCTGAAACCTGTCCACTATGGGTAGCCCTGCTGGTATCTGAAATATTGGTGGCATAGCTTTCATCATCACAGCAACACACAAGCCCCCATAGCTCGAGGAGCTGATAGCCATGTGGTGCATAGATGACATCCAGTGCTTCAAGTAGAAGTTCTTAGAGTGGCTTCCCCATTGCTCTAAATATGGTTTACAAGGACCAGCATGACCTAGTCCCTGCCTTCTTCTCCAGCACTGTCCTCACCTCCACCCTTCCCTCACGAGGTCCTGTGTTCTAGACATCCTGAATTTCCTTCTCATTTGTTTGCCTGTGGGTCTTGACGTTTACTGTATCATGTGCCAGGACCACATTTCACCCTTTCATTGGCTAAATCCTTTTCATCCTTGAGGTGTCCACTTAAGTGTCATTTCCTCGAGGAAGCATTTCAGGCCTTTAGTTGGGTTTCCTTCCTAAGTTTCCCACTATGGCACCTCCTATGTTATGTTGCACTGTAACTGGTTGTGCCATTGCCTCCACTGCTGCTATAAGTTCCAGGGCCAATGACCAGACCAGTGCTTCTCAATGCTTCTTCAGCATTGGACACCATCCAGCACTCCATCAATACATACTTTTCAAATGAATGATGAAAGGAAAAAAGGAAGGGAAGAAATTTACAGCCTGAACACACAGAAAGGGACCATGCCAGCCGAGAGATGGTGGGTACATTGAGTCAATGTTGTCTTGGTCTTCCTGCCTCCTGTAAGAGCTGTTCCATAGAGTCCCAGAAGGTGTGAGAAGGTAAACACTGAAGCAACTGAGTCCAAAAGTTATGTTTAGGAAAGAAAAGAAAAAAGGGTAAATGAAGTTAATAGGTTTTAAAAAAAACAAATATTTATAGTTAAAATATTCATTACTAGCTCCACGTTATGAAGAAATTCTTATTAAATAATTATCATTTAACATCACTCAAAAGTTTTTACCCTGTTTTTCAATTTTATCCTTACATGAGGAAAAAGGTATATACCAAACCAATGTAATTTTATACAATAATTTCTTTAGAAATTCATTATTGAGATCACTTGGTTCAGATATATGGAAATATCCAAAAAGAGTTATTAATTAATTTTAAGGTGAGTATTTTGAACATGAAACTCATTCACTGCAGGAATTATTACTTCTGATCTCTACCATCTATAATCCTCTCTTGAATGTGACATCCTCAGGACTACTTGCTATCCTGTTTAAAAAAAAAAAAAAAAAGGCAAGGAGATGAGCTGGGTGTGGTGGCACATGCCTGTAATCCCAATGACTTGGGAGGCTGAGGCAGGAGAACTGCAAGCTTGAGGCCAGATATAGAATATAAAACTTAGCAAGACTCTGGCTCAACATAAAAAATTAAAAAGTGGGTGGAGGTACAGTCCAATGGTAGAGCATTTGCAGAGTATGTGCATGTCCCTGGGTTCAACCCTCAAGTACCACCAAAAAATAAAAAAGTTAAAAATAAACAAATAAATAGAAAAGAAAAGAAAAGAAAAGAAGAAATCCAAGGAAAGAAATACAGCAAGAAGCATTAATTTGATGAAGAAATTTATTTTCTCATTATGAAACCCATTATAAGGTGAACAAATATTAAAACACTAATAAAACACTAAAATATTTTTCTATAATTATCTACTTAAATTACCAACTGCTTCATTAGAAGAAAAAGATTATATCTAAAAATTCTTTGAAACCTCTCCAAGGCACCTGATACATAGATATTCAACAAATACTCATTGATACATTATCCTAAACATTCTAGGAACTAACTAAATATTTTTTTATCAAGCTATGATAATTTTCATCTGCAGCCATACAATTCTGGTGTCCGATCTTTTCCATGTTTGGAAGCTAAGCAGGGTCAGGCCAATTTAGTACTTGGATGAAAAACTGCCTGGGAATAGCAGGTGCTGTAGTCTGGGAGAAGGATGAAGCAGCCCACTCCTAAAACAACCAGCCATTGAAAACTCTGTGAATAGCAGAGAAGCACTGACAATAGTGTCGTTGTACATAGGGTTGCTATAAGTCAGACCTGACTTAATGGCATCTAACAACACATGGGAAAAGAAGTTAGCCAATAATATTTAATTGATATTTTAAATTTTAAAAAGATTTAATTGATATTGAAATCACAAAGTTAAACTTCAAAAAAAATATGGAGTTTAAGAAATTGAAGGATGAAATGAAAACATATTAAAAATATGCTAGTAGTACATTAAATGTCATACCTTTGAAATAACTTTTTTTTAATTGGAATTCTTTGAGCATAACAATTGAACTTGTTCTCACTGTGAACCACACCCTTGGCAAATTCAAAGCCTGGAAGGGAATTATTTTCTAGTTAATGGAGCATGTAAGTTTATTTTAATATTCAAGGTTATGATGGGTGAAACGTAAACTGTGAAGTTTTCCTTTTTACCATGGATCATGGTATAATAGCAGTACTTTCTTTATGAAATAAATGTCCAATTACTATAAAACAAATGGAAGGTCATTATATTTTACTTGGCTTTTGTATGCAGTCTGTGAAATGTGTTTCCTTACAAATTGGTATGCTATAATACTTTGTATATGTGGTTAATCCAGGGAACTCAGCCTTATCTTTTCCTCATTATGAAATGCATGGGTTCTAGTCTAGCAGTGATAACTGAAATCTTTCTCTGAACCTTTGCGTAAAACATTCTCTCTGCTTAAAATAAGTTCTTCATAACCTTCATCTATTCATGACCTATTCCTTCTTCAAGACTTAACAAACTCATCTCATATGCCTTCCCTTTTACATTCTGTAATCATTTATACATATGTGAAGGTTGCTATCTGCTATGGCGTAGATGTGGTTTCAGGGTACCCCAAGGGTCAGTTGTGATTGAAGGAGTGGTCTACAGCTATTGGTAGGGGGTAGAGCTTTTGGGAGTTGGGCCAAGTGAGAGATCCTTAAGTCATTGAAAGTGTGCCTGGAAGGTGATTCCCATGGGACTAATTAGTAGTTCTTGGAAGAGGGTTGTTGTAAAGGCCTGAGTTTGGCCCAATGCACTCCTCTCTATATCCTGACTCAAGATGCTAATTTGTCACCCTTGAAACAGAGTTTGGATTGTATGTCAATATTGCCTTTCTTCTTTAGCTGTTCTTTGTTATTGTCTATTTCATTTGTATTTGCCTGTGTCCACCATAAATTCATTTATGTCTTCCATTTATGTTGAGTCTTTTGAAACCAAGACTTAGAATCATTATATGCTTCTATGAGGGCTGGTGAGAATACATGGGTTGATGATGCCCAGGTGAGTTATATAAATGTGCAGAGAGACAGAATGTTAGATGGGGAGCAGAGGCTATATAAACTGGAAGGTACCTACCCAGCCTAGGGACATTCAAATGCAAAAATTCATAACACTTTGCCAGTCCAATTTGGCCTTCCAGTCACTAGTTTGTAACCTCTAGTGCCCTTATTTCTTGCTCTGAGCCTGTGAGGGATGTTGGTGGTGAAGGGATGATTAGCTACATTTTATTGGTGAAGGAATTGAAACACAGAATAACAACTTTACAAAAGTTGGACAGGAAATCAGTTTTATGTGCACATCGTGTGCACAGAGAACAAGTTGCAAAAAAAGTAAAATAAAATGTATGACCTGAATCTGGAAGTGAATGAGCAAGACTAATTCTTTTAAAGAGAACTATTTTCTAAGATTTTGAAGCAGTTTTTTTGTACATTTAATAGTTTTAAAAGCATAATTATATCAGCTAGTCCTGTTTATGATAATTTGTATGCATATGTATACACATAAAGGCACGGTTTTCTGATTAAATTATAATTACCTTGGAAAATTTGATGTCTCATCCTAAGGGATTTTGACTAATATATGAATTACCTTGCTTTATAGAAAACCCAGGGCCTGGCAATCCACTCCCAATGCAATCCCGAAACAGTCAGCCATTGAAAACCCTATGAGGGTCGCTATGAGTCGGATACCGACTCGACGGCACCTAACAACAACAACAACAACAATCTTAAGAGGAGAATTTTCCCCTTCCTAGATGTCCTACAGATCTTCTCTCCCAAAATTATGCTTTATTTACCATTATTACTATTAGCTTTGAGGGGGAAAAGAAGGTTGGATAACAGAATCCACTTCTAATGTGAATGCCTTGAAATTTTTATTCACTTCTACTACAAGCTGAGAAGTAGGCAGAGCATATTCTGCAAATCAAGCCCGTTAAAATTCCCCTGCAAAGCATGGACTTGACTGACTGCAAGTGGAGCTGTCAGCTTGTACAGGCGTCACTGTCAAAGGGCTGTGTCATCTGTCAGTGTCGGTTCCAGCTCACTGTTCCACATAGAGGGAACGCACTGTTGCCTCCCAATTGATAACACGCTGCCAGAAGCATGTTACTTTCTCATCCGTCTTCTTGTAGCTGTCAAAAATGGAATCCATTAATTAGTTTGTTCATGTGAATTTTAGTTGTTCTGAAGACATGTAAATTTCAAAGTAAGACAAATAAAAATCCCAACCCAAACCATGATGCCAGTAAGGGCTCAAAATCCCAAAGTGGCAGCTATTACTGACAGAGGCAAAACTGACCAGCTAAACTCTGCCTTAAGTGAAGGTAATGATGTGGCTAGTTTCCCATCCCTTCTAATGAGAGCAAGCTTCCCAACCCAGCAGAGGGAGAGAAGAGTTAGAGAAGCAGGCGGGGGAGCCGCCCTGTACACAGCTCTTACTAGTCAGGCGGTTTGACACAATTTAGAGAGCCTGGTTGCTGCTGCTACTGCATGATTACCTTTTTGTATTTTATTCCTCTCCAGTGGCTTTCAAAAAAAAGTTTGATGGGTTTTACTTCCCTCATTTTGGAGGTCCCACAAAGCATAGGCAATTCTGTAAACTCCATATACTTTAGACAGGGTGCCTCATGTGTAATTCCCTTCAGCACTCCAATATTCAGTGTATCTGTGAAGTGAAGGACTTTTCTGCAAAAAACTTGGAACAAATATATTGAACAATCTTCATGTCTGATACAGTGTATTTCAAAAATGACTGTTTTAGCTTAACCCAATTTTTTCCCTTTCCATCTTTTTGAGTCAGTGGTAAAGGATTAAATTGACACTAACTTATTTTATTCTACTCAACTCAATAAGCATTTGTTAAGTGACTACTCTATGTAACTCACTGTGCTAGGCATTCTAGGAAACACAAAAAATGATTAAAATACACTCTTTGTCCTCTAGAAGCTCATGCTTTAGAGGAAGAGGCAGAAATATACACAAAGAGATCTCACGTGAGATGAGCTGTAGGAAGCATTAATTAGCCATGGAAGATAGGATAGAGAGGTGAGTGATAGTCCTGGGGAATCTTAGAAGGGTTCTTGGAGCAAGCAATCCTGAACAGGACTTTGAAGGAAGAGTTGGTCTTTGTAGGATTGTTGCTACAGTGTCAGTATTTGTGCCCTCCCCACATACACACAAATTTATGTTAAAGCCTATTCTCCAACATGATGGCTTTAGGAGCAGGGGATTTGCTTAGATTATAAGGGTAGAGCCCTCATGAATAGCATTAATGCCCTCATAAAAGAACCCCAAGAAAACTGCTTTGTCACTTCTACCATGTGAGAACACAGAGGTGCTGTCTACAAGGAAGTGAGCCCTCACCAGACATGGACTCTGCTGGCATCCGGATCTTGAGCTTCGTGCTTCCAGAGCTATGAGAAACGAACGTCTGTCTTTTCCAAGCTACCCAGTCTATAGTATTTTATTATATGAACTGAACAGACTAAGATACCCATAACACCCTCAATTTTTTCTTCATATCATATATGGAAGAAAAGGGATATAATAAAGGAATTAGTTTGCAAATGACAGGAAGATAGAATTTCCACAGATGGAGATGTGCAGGGAACAGTTCTCCATTCAGAAGTACCAGGACAAGGGCTGACTGAGCATAGTACAGGGAGGGTTACCTGACAGAAACGTCCTCCTAAGCACTGTGTGCTTTACCAAAGCCAAAAAATATGGTGCTCCTTGTGTGACACATGGAAGTATTTGACTAATATTGTTACAGGATCATATGTAATGATTTGTAGCATAGATAAACAGTAAATATAACCAGAAATACCTTTCTGAGATTTTTTTCTTCTTTTCAGGTTTATTCATTGCTAGCTAGAACATAATATGGAATGGAAAAGTATGATTACTAGAATAAATTAAAAAGACAAAAATTTAAAAGATAAAAAGATAAATAAAAGATAATTTAGCAAAATATTTAGGATCTTCAAATGTTTAAGGATTTCTGATTCTTTTTCAGTAAATAGCACAGTAGGTCAGGATTATTCTAAGCTCCATGAAGGAAAGGATTTTGTTTTACTCATTGTTGAGTTTGTACAACCCTGAAAACTGCATTGATCATAATAAAACCTCAATCAACGTTTGTCAAATACACTTTGGGCAAAACCTATCAAATGTAGCTCAGTTGAGTCTCAAAAGTAGAACAAACACCACTCTGCTCAGCCTTATTCTGCCACTAAATGTGAGGAATAACTTGTTTGAGATGAAGTTTTACTATAAGACTAAGGGCTCCCTCAACACATACTATGGGCTCAAATATGGAAATTTGTCAATTAATTTGATGGCAGTTATTTCTTATGAGTTGAGTAAAACTAATGTGTTAGGAAAGAAACTAAAATTCATAACTTAGAAAAATAAACTATTGACAAAGGAATTTTGCTAATGCTAAGAATGTTTGATGGGAGAAGGACCTGGCAATCCACTCCCAAGGCAATCCTGAAACAGTCAGCCATTGAAAACCCTATGAGGGTCACTATGAGTTGGATACTGACTCGAAAGCACCTAACAACAACAACAAGAATGTTTGAAATTCTCATGTTTCTTACTATAAAATGTTAACAATTTATACCAAGAAAAAAGTGAAATTGCCAGATATCTAGCTAATGAGTGTATCCCACCTGAGTTCAGAGACCACCCCAAGAACAGGTTTAATGCATTAGAAACAAATGATAGGAAACCAGAGGAGATGTGGCATGACATCAAAGATATCATTCATGAAGAAAGCAAAAGGTTATGTAAAAGACAGGAAAAAAATAAAAGACCAAATTAAATGTCAAAAGAGACTCTGAAACTTGCCTTTGAATGTGGAGCAGCTAAAGTAAAAGGAAGACATGATGAAGTCAAGGAACTAAACAGAAAATTTCAAAAGGCAGCTTGAGAAGACAAAAACAAGTATCATAATGACATGTGCAAAGAGCTGGAGACAAAAAAATCAAAAGGGAAGAATACACTCTGTTTCTCAAGCTTAAGGAATTGAAGAAAATTTTCAAGCCTCGAGTGGCAACAGTGAAAGACTTTATAGGGAAAATATTAAATGATGCAGGAAACATCAAAAGAAGATGGAAGAATACACAGAGTCATTATACAAAAAAGAATTGGTAGATGACCAACCATTTCAGGAGGTTGCATATGAAGAGGAACAAATGGTACTGAAGGACAAAGCGGAGGCTGCCTTGAAGGAAGTGGCCAAACGCAATGCTCTAGGAAGTGATGAGATACCAATAGAGATGTTTCAACAAACAGATGCAGCACTGGAGGTGCTATCATGTTTATGCCAACAGATTTAGAAAACAGCTACCTGGCTAACTGACTAGAAACGATTCATATTTTTGCCTGTTCCCAAAAAAGGGGATCCAACTGAATGTGGAAACTATCAAACAATATCACTAATATCACATACAAGCAAAATTTTACTAAAGATCATTCCAAAGCAACTTCAGCAGTATATAGATTGGAAACTGCTGGGAAATCAAGCTGGTTTCAGAAGAGGGAGGGGAACCAGGGACAACATTGTTGATGTCAGGTGGAAATAGCCGAAAGCAGAGAATATCAGAAAGATGTTTATGTTTTATTGACCATATAAAGGCATTTGACTGTGTGGATCATAACAAATTATGGATAACACTTCAAAAAATGGGAATACCAGAGCAGCTAATTGTACTCATGAGGAATTTATACATGAACCAGGAGGCAGTTTGAGTAGAACAAGGAAACACTGCCTGGTCTAAAGTTGAGAAAAGTGTGTGTCAGGGCTGTATACTTTCACCATATCTCTTCAATTTATATGCTGAGCAAATAATCCAAGAAGCTGGACTTTATGAGGAAGAATGCAGCATCAAGATTGGAGGAAGACTCATTAACAACCTGTGTTATGCAAATGAAACAACTCTTGCTTGCTGAAAGTGAAGAGGATTTAAAACATTTACTGATGAAGATCAAAGAATATAGCCTTCGGTATGGATTGTGATTAAACATCAACAAAACAAAACTCCTTACAACTGGATCAGTATGCAACTTCACAATAAATGGAGAAAAGATTGAGGTTATCCATGATTTTGCCTTGGTTCTACAATCAATAGCCGTGGAAGCAGCAGTCAAGAAATCAAAAGATGCATTGCTTTGGGAAAAACAAAAGATTTCTTCAGAGTACTAAAAAGTAAAGATATCACACTGAAGATGAAGGTGCGCCTGACTCATGCCATGGTATTTTCAGTCACATCATATGGTTGTAAAAGCTGGACATTGAACAAGGAGATAGGAGAAGGACTGATGGTTTTGAATTATGGAGCAGGAGATGATTATTGACTATATCATAGACTGTAAAAAGAACCAACATCTTTCCTAGAAGTGCCACCAGAGTGCTCCTTGGAAGCAAGAATGGCTGGACTGCATCTTATGTATTTTGGACATGTAATCAGGAGGGACCAATCCATAGAGAAGCGCATCATGTTTGAGAGAGTGGCAAGTCAACAAAAAAAAGGAAAACCCTCCACCAAATGGATTGACACAGTGTCTGCAACAGTGGGCTTAGACATAAATAAGATCATGCACAGAATCAAGGAGTGTTGCGTTTTGCTGTACATAGGGTCGCTATGAGTCAGACTTGACTCGAAGGCACCTAACAACAACAACAACATCTGGCCAACTTTCAGTCAGGAAAGTGCATTTTATATGAAGAAATCTAGCTTGACTGCTTTCACAGCATAATAAGCCAGAGAACTGTAACATCTAAGTTTTACTTCGGGATAAGTGGACCCAGTCTTAGTCTATATGTTGTTGTTGTTGTTAGGTGCCGTCGAGTCGGTATCCGACTCATAGCAACCCTCTGTACAACAGGGGAAACACTATTGTCAGTGTTTCTCTGCTGTTCATAGGGTTTTCAATGGCAGATTGATTTTTTGGGGGGAGGGGTTGCCAGGTCCTTCTCCCAAGCCTACAGCTTCTGGTGTTCCCAGGCGGTCTCCCATCCAGGTACTAACCAGGCCCGACCCTGCTTAGCTTCCGAGATCTGATGGGATTGGATGCCACAGGGCTACAGCTGCAGGCTTAGTCTATATAGGCTCAAGATATTAACCAACTGCTTCACTGATAGCTGCAGGGAGTTTACATATATGTGTGCAGTAAGCAGAAGTCAGTACAATAAACTCTCTGAAGTGAATCAATAAGGAGGAAATACATAAATGTGTAGATTAACTGCTAAGAGCCTAAAAGAGATGTAAGCTGAAGAAATATTCAAACCATACAACAACCCACCCTAAAAATAGACATTGGTGATTCTGAGTCCTGGAGGTCTCCTTCTGGGTCAGGCATTAATCCTTCAGCTGCTGGATAATAGGGGAAAAGGCCAGAGCAGCAAGTGGGGAACCCTGGGCATGCAGCCATTTACCATTGGTACAAACACATTTTAATACCCAGACAACAAAACCAGTGCACATTAATTGAACAACACCCCTAGACATAGGTGAAAATTTGGTTTCCACTCATGAGGAGCTTCTATTGAGTCCTCAGTCTCATTCAGAAAAACCACCTGGCTAGACTATACCTTGGACCAAGCAAGGTGGAGTGTTCAGGAAATTGACTGAGCCGTGGGTATTCTTTGATAAATGCAGTGTAATCCCTGCTTACCTTGGGTGGGATCAACTGATGTCTGTTAGGGGCTGTTGATGCATAACACAGGGAGGAATCAAAAGGCTTCCAATTGAGATGTCATACTTCTGAAAGCTCCTTTACATACCTCTGACAAAAGTTATTCTTCACATCAAAATTCTGTTCACTTAATTCTAGTCATAGGTATGTGATTACACTGAAATTGGCTGGGTATTTGGGTATACTAATCTCTTCTGATAGGTAGGAATACCTTGCTTCTCTCAGACCAGTCTTTCTCTTTCTCCATCTCTCTTTAATTATCACCAAACCATACAACCTGCTCTGGACAGATGTTTATTAAAATCCACTATTTTCCAGGCATTGTGCTAGGACAGGAAGTAAATTTAACAAAAGATCGTTTTAACTTTTGACTACATTGTAGTAATCCAATGAAGGTCTTCCCAAGATTTTTCCACTTATGGAAAGCTACTTGTATGCAAGGAGCTGATGGGCACAAGTTCCCATGGGGGACGGATGCCTCCCACATTACTGTAACAAGGGTGAATTTTAAAGGAGAAATCTTTCCAATGAGACAAAAGTCATCACTGGTATGGTGGCACCAGGAGACGGAGGGCACCAGATTCTCCCTTTCCACACACCTGTTTCAGTGGCCATGATAAGAATGGGCCACTGGCATGGTCTCACTCATGTAAATATTACCTGGAGAACAGACTTCAGGTGTCCCCACAAGTCAGAAGTCAAATCATTCACTTGGTTTTGATTTTATCGGAGTTAAGTATCACTTTAAAAAGTAGGGTGGATCACACTGGTGGATATCAGAAACCCATCTATTACCTTTCCCTTAGAGGAATCCCTTAGAAGTAGCTGATTGCTGATTTAATTTTTTATGATAAATATATTTATCCTTGACTCTGCACTCCTGCCAAAAAATAAGATAGCAAATTTATTAGTTGTCTATAAATAACATTGAAAGATCTATTAACCTAATTTCTATATGTAAGTTTCCCCCATCTAATTGAATGCTTTTCTCTTTCATTAAAGTCAGCTTCCCATGACCTTTAAATTCAGTTAGAAAAGTTAATCCTCTGGTTAATCTGGACCAATTTGTTTCTGAAACACCACTCAGTGACAAACCATTATTTCTAGCTCAGCTTTTAATTGGTTAGAATGTTATTGCTGCAAGATCCAGTAGCTGTCAGATTTGCCTGTTAGCCAGTCTGAGCTTTCTGGACATATTCCAAGTCATTAAAGCAACATCTCCTGTTCAAGCCACAGATATTTATCCTGAACCCAAGCCCAATACTCTCTCCTGCTCTTATTTAATTAAGGCCTAAGGAATGTTGGAGGGTATACCGATGCAGACGAGGGATAAGTATACTTTTGAGAAAAAAAATCTGAAGTTCAGCTTTCTTATGTTTAATGCTATTTTTGAATGATTAGATGAAATTGCCATACAAATTGCAACTTGGCACTGGTGCAAAACACATGTTTTCTTAGATATTTTATGAATTTTACTCCAGCTTTTAATTATTCCCTGTATTTAAGAGTACCAAAGCATCCAATCATATCACAGAGTTCAAATAACACTAATCTAGCCAGGCATGATATGTACACCTATAATCCCCGCATCTGGGAAGCTGAGGCACAAGGATCACAAGTTTGAAGCAAGGCTGGCCTATGTAGTGAGTTCCAGGCCTGCCTGTGTTACATAAAGGGACTGTGTCTCAAAAACAAAACAAAACACACTAACATCAAATTCACAGTCATTTATTGCAATTATTTCATTTTCATAAAAAAATAGAAGAGTTGGGTTTTCTTTTTAATTTTTCCATTAGTACCTCAGAAGGGGTAACAAATAACAGATGACTATCTTGGTCATTTTTCCTTTAAATAATAACAGAATCAAAAAAGATTATCCACATATATTTTACATATATAAAGATTAGCATTGCCAGTGGGTTTGCCATCAGAATCCTGGACTCAGGGCTAAGCTTTCTCTTGACTAAGCTGAGTGACCTTGGTTAAGTCACTCAAGTTCTCTGGCTTCCAGTTGCCTCCTCTATAAGACATGATAAAATACTATTTTTCTTACAGTCTTCTAAACAGTGAATATTAACCAAAAAATGTATATGAGATATTTTGAAAACATTGATATTCATGAAGTCAAACTTTTATTAAAATAAAACCACTACATTAAAGAGCTCTTGAACAGACAGGAAGAATTAGCTTTATTCCTTGAGTGGGAGAATCATATCCCTCTTGAAATATTTCTTGTCCTTACTCACTCCATCCATCCCTGACTCACCCTCTCCTAGAGTGGCTAGTGCCACTGATTCCCTGCTTCAGGCTTCTTGTCTGCTTTTCATGATCTATATCCTCTGTTTGCCTGATTTCTTTAAGGAGTGAGCATTAGGGAGTATGCTTCTCCCTCCCTGATGTTCCCTTCCATATGGAAATATCCCCACAAGAAGAACCTCTAGTCCTTTTTCTTCTTCCCACTTACCCAACTCTTTGGTAGGCCAAGTAAATTATTAAATTGGCAAATACAGAGAGAAAAAAACTGGGTATGCTTGGCTCAAAGCTTCCTTGGCTCTTTGTACTGTCTGTTAGTTCACAGTAGTTTGTTTGCCTGTCTCTTGGTAGAGAATTTTGATGCTCAGCATTACAAAGCCTATCTGTTACATAGAGGAGTAATTTTCTCCACTGTGAGCTATACTGATTTGATCTTCTCTCTCCCTTTCTCTTATGTTGGGACTGAGAACTCAGGTGGAGAAGAGAGGTATTATTTATTAGAACCCCTCAAACCCTCCAACCCGTATTTCTTCCCCTTCTCTTCCTCGTGCAACTTTTTTTTTTTTTTTTTTTTTTTTTTTTTTTTTTTTTTTTTTTTTTTTTTTTTTTTTTTTTTTTTTTTTTTTTTTTTTTTTTTTTTTTTTTTTTTTTTTTTTTTGTACTTGAGGGGTTGAACCCAGGATCTTGCAAATACTTTGCAAGTGTTCTGGTCTGTACCTCCAGCATTTTTTTTTTTTTAGACACATTCTCACTAAGTTACACAGGCTGCCTCTGGCCTCACACTTGCAACCCTCCTGCCTCAGCCTCTTGAGTTGCTGGGCTTAGAGGAAGGTGTTTGCCACACCTGCCTCCTCTTTCTTCTTTCTTTTTTCTTTTTGCCAGGATCTCACTATGTAGGCCAGGCTGGCCTTGAACTCATGATGCTCTTACCTTAGCTTCCTAAATGCTGGGATAACAGGAATGCACCACTGCACCTGTCTTATAACCCCCCATTTATATCCTTTGCTTCCCACAAAGCCCCAGTCTACACGCAAATTTTTTCTACAGAATTACATCTATATGCTTCATTAGTATATGAAACAAATTTAAACTAAACCAAATTCTATAACTAAGCCAAACTAATCTCTTTATCTTTTACACTAAATCTGCTCCTTTTCTTCCAAACAACATTCCAGAAACCTGGAAGACATCATAAACTCTTATTGTATCCAATTCATTGCTTGGTAATTTTTCCCCCTAAATCCAGTCTGACTTCTTCATCCAACATGCTTTGGTCCCAATTCTAGCCCATCCTCAATGCCTTCTCATGCCACCAGAATAACCTTGTAGAAACATACATCACTTTATCACCAAAGCTCTTCACTGGGGTCCCTTCTCACTTAAAATATCATTGAAACTTTTTGTGTGGCCCACATTATCAGGCCCCTATCCAGGAGAGTCTCCCACCCCTCCTGCTCACATTCTCCCTAGCTTGTTCCACTCCAGCCAACTGGCCTCATTGCTCTTCTTGACTTCTTTAAGCTGTTTCCCTCTAAGCACCTCCATTTCTGTTTTCCTCTATTTGGAATTCTCTTTCATATCTTCACTTGACCAGTTCCCTCAGAATATCCAGCTGTGGGCACACCACCATCTCCTCAGAGGGAATCCCTCTAACCTGCAAGTGACCACCACCATCCTTTGTTCTTCTTCATATCACTCACCATAAGCTGGAATCATTTGTGAAATTACTTACACTAGAGTATAAGCTCGGTGAGAACAGGATTGTCTCTCAGTTCACTACTGAATCTCCAATATCAAAAATAGTGTTTGGCACCAAAAAAAGGTGATCAATAAACACAGGGAGAACAAATAAATTCGGTGAATATTTTAGTGTATCTCCCCACCTCAGGTCACAACACTCTTTAATCCCTCCTTCATGCCATAGTCAACATTGTCTCTAGAAAACAAATGTGACTGTGTGTAAATCCTTCTCCCAAGGAGTGGCTGAAAGCACATAATCCAGATTCTCTGTGAATGAGCTTGTGGCTGCCTCTCTGGGCTCCTTTTCTCCCTCGCCTCTGGATGTTTGTTCTACTCCAAACACTCTAGTCTACCTGCCACTCCCCAAAAGACACATTTATATTTTTACAATTTTAAATATATAACTTCTCTGCTAAGAAGAGTCCCACCACCCTCTTAGACTCACATATCCCTTCTTATTCTTTAAAACTCAAAGCATCACCATTCTTTCCTCTGTGAAGATGCTCCTTGCTTTGTCTCTCCCCTTCCTGTTAGTTGATTATTTCCTCCTTTTGACTGCTCAGCACTTAGAACATGGGTTTACTATTCCACCTAACATAACACTTGTTACATTGAAATCCTGTATTTGCATGTCTCAGTATAAGTATACTGAGGGCAATAATATAGCATTAATCCAACATGTACTGTGATATATGGCACAAGGTTTACTGATTGAATAAATGAGTAAATGACCAATGCTCAAAGCTCTAGCACTTTGAGTGCAGTGGTCCAGCGTCTTTTAGTGTTCTGGCTCCTTTTGACTCCCCAGCCTCAAGACTGGACCAAGATCCCTGGGTCAAGGCAATCTGCAGAGCTATAGAAATACTGCTAAGTGCACAGGAAGGTGACAGATCAATTCCATAGGTCCTCAGCTTTGAAATACTCAGGACTGCTCCTCCATTCCCAGGGCTGAGCCCATCATTATTCTAATATAAGAGACACAGCATTCTTATCACTTTTAACTCTGTACATTTCCTAATATGACTGCATCCTTTAGCCCTTCTAGAACCCCATGTTTTCTCCAGCATTCTCTGGAGAATCAAGATCTCCTTTATCCTTAACCTCTTCCCCCAGAATCCTTTCCACCTTCTACGTCTCACTGGAACCTGGCTACCCCCTCAAAGGCACTACTCCTCATCCTGCAGCTTTAACAAATGGAAACTATCTTTCTTCTCACACTCTACCTACAATTAGACCTAGAGCTGAGGTTAGGTAACCTCCCTACTCCTCATTTCCTTCCAGATTACTGACACTCTCTCCTGCCTTTAAATTGTCAGCTGCTTTGAAGGCTCTTGCTGTGAGACCATGCTAACCAGAATTACTAGTGGTTGTGCTCATCTACCAACCCCTAGCTGTGCCCACTGATGTTAGTGACAGACCCCTGTCACTTCTTCAACACTATGTTAGTCTTCATTTTTGGCGACTTTTATATCCATAGGATAATGCTTCTGATATTCTCGTCCTTCTCTCCAGTGATCTTGTCTTCTGTTTTATCTGTCACTCACTCCCATAGACACCTACTAGATCCTGGAGTTAGTGATATTTACAACCCCTCTATAATCTCAGTTTCAAGCTTCCTATTCTCCATCTTTCCTGCTTATTCCCTTTTAGGTGCTGTCAAGTCAGGTCAACTCATAGTGACCATTTGTACAACAGAACAAAGAACTCTCTGACATTGTGCTATACTTGGCACTATCAGTACTTCTCTGCCATTCATAAGGTTTTCAATGGCTGATTGTTTTCTAGATTGTTTCAGGAGTGGGCTACCAGGTCCTTCTCCCATTTTTATGGTACTAGGGATTGAACCCAAGCCCTCAGCACAGAGCAGCACTCTACCAAATGAGCTAAACCTCAGCCCTATTCCCTCTAGTGCCCTGATTCCAACAGCCTCTCGATTTGGATGCCCAATTCTTTGACTCTGCCCTGCTTTCACTGTCCATAATCCTCCTGTCTTCATTTTCCCCCTACTCTTATGTGTAAGTAAAAACTGAACAGAAAAGATAAAATATATTTTAACCCACAAATAATAATTCTGATAAGCACACTCAAAATTCCCAACCATTTCCTCAATATTTGGACATTAATATCATTCTTATAGGTGGACCAGGAAATCAAGCTTTTGGACTGTGTTTAGTCTTTAAGTAATTTTCCAGTCAAGTTGATAATTTGAGAGCCCTTTAAATAGCAGTGAAAACTGGCAAAGTCTCAAAATAGAAATTGTTTTGATAGTATAGACTAATTTGAGAAAAATGTCTTACTCTTGGAATCCCTGTGATATAATAATTCTATGAAAAGTTACAGTCAAGATGGTTTCTGGAACCCATTCTACTGCTGGGAAGACAAACTCAACCTTAATTTTACCTTTCTTCTGAAGCACCTGGGCTGGGATTTAGCTCAGTTGGTTGAGCACCACTCTGCAGTCTCTGAGGTCCCGAGTTCGATTCCCAGCACCGCAAAATGGGAGAAGGGAGAAGGCAATCCACTCCCAAGGCAATCCCCAAACAATCTGCCATTGTAAACCCTATGAGGGTCGCTATGAGTCGGACATGACTCGACAGCACCAAATAACAAAAACAACAACTGAAGCACCTGATAATCATTAGCATAGGTAGGTATGGATGCTATTATGTATTGGAAATCACTTTATTTTTTATTTTATTTTATTGGACATTTTTAATGTACACCTTAATGTGATTCATTCTGACATGATTTTCATTGTGGCATTTCCATATATGCGTTTTGATGTACATTATTCATATAGGTGCCCCCTTACCCTCTTGTATGCTTCCCCCCCCATCTAAGTCTTCTCTATCATTTACTTGGTAATATTTTTCTATATGTACTTGAGTTCCAGCTCTGTTTAAGATAGAAACTTTTCCTGTAGTGAACTTTGTTATTATCTTGTCAGAACAATTGCATGCATTTTCTAGAACATTTATATTGACACCATTCTTAGCTTTTTTTTTTTTTCATTTTATTTTGATCCGACCTTTGCATAGGATTTTTCCTTCTTATAATTTTGATTCAACTCCCCCATATGAGTGAGAACATGTGGTGTTTCTCTTTCTGAGCTTGGGTTCGTTCACTTAAAATAATTTTCTCTAATTCCATCCATTTTGCTGCGAATGACCTTATTTCATTTGTCTTGATTGCTGAGTAGTATTCCATTGTGTATGTATACTGTAGTTTTTTTTTATCCATTCTTCTGTTGAAGGGCACTTTGGTTGATTCCATATCCTTGCTATTGTGAAAAGTGCTGCATTGAACATGGAGATGCAGGTGTCTTGGTGGTATGCTGACCCATCTTCCTTTGGGTAAATTCTCAGTAGTGTTATAGCTGGGTCATACAGTAGATCTATTTTTCAGTTTTTTAAGTTATCTCCATATTGATTTCCACAGTGGCTGGACCAATTTACAGCTCCACCAACAATGTAATAGTGTTCTTTTTTCACCTCTACCTAGCCAGCATTTGTTGTTATTTGTTTTATTGATCTTGGCCATTCTTACTGATGTAAGGTGAAATCTCAGAGTTGTTTTAATTTGCATTTCCCTAATGGCTAGGGATGTTGAGCATTTTTTCATGTGCTTCATGGCTTTACGGACCTCCTCATTTGAGAATGGTCTACTCAGTTCCTTTGCCCATTTGTGTATTGGGATATTTGTTTTTTGGGGAGTTTTTTTCTTGAGTTCTTTATAAATTCTAATAATTAGACCTTTATCTGATGTATAAAATGTGAGGATTTTTTCCCATTCTGTGGGGGTTTCCTTGACTCTGTTGTTTCTTTTGCAGTGCAGAAGCTATTTAATTTCATGTAATCCCATTTATCTATTCTTGTTGCTATTTCTTGAGCAATTGGGGTCCTATTAAGGAAATACTTTCCTATGCCTATATGATGGAGTGTATTGCCTATCTTGCCTTCTATAAGTTTTAAAGTTTCTTGTTTTATGTTGAGATTTTTTATCCATTTTGAGTTAACTCTCATGTATATTGAGAGATGCAGGTCAGCTTTCATTTTTCTGCATGTGGATGACCATGTTTCCCAGCACCATTTGTTGAAAAGGCTGTCCTTTTCCAGTTTAATTGCTTTGCTCCTTTGTCAAAAATAAGGTGGCTATAGGTGTGTTGAGGTATATCTGGGTCTTCTATTCTGCTCCAGATGTCTTTGGGCCTATTTTTGTGCCAGTACCAAGCTGTTTTTGCAACCACTGCCCTGTAGTATAGTTTGAAGTCAGGGATTGTGATTCCACCTGCATTGAATTTGCGGCTTAAGAGTGTTTTGGCTTTACGTGGTGTTTTGTGGTTCCATATGAAGTTTTGGATCATTTTTTCTATTTCTATAAAGTCAGTCAGTGGAATTTTAATGGGTATTGCATTAAATCTATAGATTGCTTTTGGCAGGATAGCCATTTTTACAATATTAATTCTCCCTATCCAGGAGCAGGGGAGGTCTTTCCATTTTTCAGTGTCCTCTGCTATTTCTTTAATGTTTTGAAATTTTCCTTGTAGAGATCTGAAGGGTGTTTGGTTAGATTGATTCCAAGGTATTTAATTTTCTGGTGGGCTATCATGAATGGTAGTTTTCTTGAAATTTCCTTCTCTTCCTTTTTGGAATTGGTGTAAAGAAAAGCTATTGATTTTTCTGTGTTAATTTTGTAGCCTGCAACTTTGCTGAAGGAGTTAATTAGAACCAGAAGGTTTCTGGTTGAGGTTCTGGGGTCTTTCAGGTACAAGATATATCATTTGCATATAAGGATAATTTGACCTCTTCCTTGCCAATCTGTATCCCTTTGATTTCTTTCTCTTGTCTGATTGCCTTGGCCAGGACTTCAATTACTATGTTAAATAGAATAGAAGAGAGAGGACATCCTTGTCTTGTTCCAGATCTAAGAGGAAATGGTTTCAGTTTTTCTCCATTTAATATAATGTTGGCTGTAGGTTTGTCATAAATGGCTTTTATGAAATTAAGGTATTTGCCTGTTATACCTATCTTCTCCAATGTTTTTATCATGACAAGGTGTTGCACTTTGTCAGTGGCCTTTTCAGCATCAATTGAGATGATCATGTGGTTTTTGTTTGCCAGTTTCTTGACATGCTCGATTACATTAACTGATTTCCGTATGTTGTACCAGCCTTGCATCTGTGGTATAAATCCCACTTGGTCATGGTGGATAATCTTTTTTATATGCTGCTGGATTCTGTTTGCCAGAATTTTATTAAATATTTTTGCATCTAGATTCATAAGGGTGATGGGTCTATAATTCTCTATCTTAGATGAATCTTTTCCTGGTTTAGGTATCAGGGTGATGGTAGCTGCGTAGAATGAATTTGGGAGTATTCCCTCATTTTCTATTTTTTGGGATAATTTGAGGAAGACAGGTATTATATCTTCTTTAAAAGTTTGGTAACATTCTGCTGTGAATCCATCAGGACCTGGGCTCTTCTTTGTTGGGAAACTTTTAATTACCTTTTCTATTTCTGTATATGTAATGGGCTTGTTTAAGTCAGTTATGTCTTCTGGGTTTATCTTTGGTAGGTCATACGTGTTAATAAATTTGTCTATTTCTTCTGCGTTTTCATATTTTTGGGAATACAGTCTCTCATAGTAATCCCTGACAATTTTCTGTATTTCGTTGAATCGGTGGTTATGGATCCATTGTCTTTCATAATCCGTACTATGTTGGATTTTTCTTTTTCTTTTTGATGAGGTTAGCCAGAGGGGTGTCTATTTTATTAATCTTTTCAAAGAACTACTCTTAGTCTTATTAATTTTTTGAATTATCTCTCTGGATTCTAATTGAGATATTTGTCCCTTTATTTTTATAATTTCCTTTTGGGTGTTCCCTTTAGGCTTGATTTTTTGTTGGATTTCTAGTGTCTAAAGATGCATCATTAGGTCATTTATTTGGCTCTTCTTTATTTTATTGATGAAGGCACTTAATGGTATAAACTTCCCTCTTAAAGCTGCCTTTGCTGTATCCCATATGTTTTGGTATGATGTGTTTTCATCATCATTTGATTGTAGGAATTTTTTAAATTCCAATTTTATTTCATCAACAATCCGTGGGTCATTCAGCAGTGTATTATTCAGTCTCCATGAGTTTGTAAAGTTTCTGGAATTATTGTTGCTCTTGAGCTCCAATTTTATTCCATTGTTATCTGTTAAGGAACAGGGGATAATTTCTACTTTTTTGTATTTGTTGAGGGAGTTCTCATGGACTAGCATATGATCTATATTAGAAAACGTTCCATGTTGATCTGAAAAGAATGTGTATTCCTCATCATGTGGATGAAATATTCTGTATATATCTGTGAGATCCAACTGGTTTAGGGTGGAGATTAGATTTGATGTTTCTCTGTTGATTTTTTGTTTTGATGACCTTTCTCTTGATAAAAGTGGGGTATTGAAGTCTCCCATAATTATTGATTCTGGTCCAATAAAGTTCTTTATATTCCATAAAATTTGTCTTATAAAGCTAGGTGAGCCTATGTTTGGGGCATAAATATTGAGGAGCGTTATTGATTCTTGATCGATTGTTCCTTGTATTAAAATATAATGTCCTCCTTTGTCTCTTCTAATTAGTTTTGGAATGAAATTTAATCTATCTGAAATTAGTATTGCAACACCTGCTTTCTTTTGTTCCCCTCCTGCTAGGTATACATTTTTCCAGCCCTTAATTCTCAGTTCATTCCAGTCTTTGTGAGTTAGATGAGTTTCTTGAATACCACATATTGATGGTTTGTGTTTTTTCATCCAATTAGCCAGTCTCTGTCTCTTAATTGGTGAGTTAAGACCATTTACGTTAATAGTGATTATTGAGTAACATTTATTGTTATATACCCAATCATTACCTGTTACTGATTTATGAATCATGTTTGCTTTGGTCCTTTCTTGGGTTGCACTCATTTCATCTAACCAGTTCTTTGTTTTCCTTTATAGGGTTGTCTTAACTCTCCTGGATGTGGTAGTTGATTTGCAACATCATTTAAAATTGTTTATTCACATTTACCTAGAGATAGGAAGAACATTGGGAGAAGGACCCAGCAACCCACTCCCAAAAAAAAGTCAGCCATTGAAAACCCTATGAATAGCAGAGAAGCACTGACAATAGTTTTTCACCTGTTGTATATAGGGTCGCTATGAGTCAGACACCAACTCGATGGCATCTAACAACAACAGCAACAAGAAATAACATGGAAAATAAGGTAAGCAGAAACTCACCTTAAAAATTCGCCTTAAAAAGTATTTCCAGCCAGGCACAGTGGCACAAGTTTGAGGCCAGAGGAAGCCTGCACAACTTAGTGAGACTGGGTGAGTTCAGTGGTAGAGCATTTGCCTAGTACCTATGAGTTCCTAGGTTCAATCTTCCAATACTAGCAAAAAAAATTTCCTATTTTGGTAACTATACCTGGGATAGGCTGGACATATCTTTAAACACAAATGGGAAAATTAGAGTGGAAATGCCAATTAGGTAGCAAGTCTATACAAGAACACATTAAAATGAGAAAAAAGTTACCTATCTTTGGGGGGACATTCATATCTATACACAGACACATACACATACATGTGCCCCTCCTTACTGGCAAGAAATAACACTTATTTTCTCCTGTATCTTCTAATATTTATTATGTATAGAAAGAATTATATTAGAATTGAGACAGAAAAGATGGGTCCTCACTAACTCTTTGCCTAGAGAGGAAGAGTTTCTGAGCTTGACCTATCTGACAGATTAAAAAATCAGTTAAGTACCAAGAGAGGCATAAACTGGCCCAAGGCTGGAATCTATTGTACAACTTCCTGGAAAACTAAAACAAAGACAAGATGCTAATTTCTCACAGTAGGGAGGAAACATTCTTTTGATTGGATCAGATTATTTTTCATCTCCTGGATTTTAAAGATTGACGAGACCAATAAGTACTTCCAATCAATTTTAGCCCAATCAATGTTACTGTACAGTTGGAGGACTGTGCCATTCTTTTACTTGACAGCAGGATGAGGGTATTAACAGAGGGCCAGTGTCAGGAGTACTGAATAATGTTTGTGAGGCAATACCTGTGTGGAAACCTTGTAGAGTGTAGAACTTCTCTGGACCTCTATTTTTTCTTTTTTTAAAAAATAATATTCTGTAGAGATAGATTTTATATGATGACTTTTATATCTACAATACATGTAAACATATATACAAAATATATACACACATGGACACAGAGATTCATGTGTGTGTATATATGTTCATAATTTTTTAACTCCTCATTTTGGGTTCTAACTTATTCAGGAAGTTGATAACAAGTAACATAAAATGACACATGTATTTTATCTAACATCTTCTTTTTTTCCAAGAGGAACTGTCTTGCAAAGCTGATTGCCAGTCTTTACAGTGTATCATACTAGTAAGGAGACAATGGCTGAATGTTGTTATAGCATAGTACCCTGGTTCATTTGTGCGTCATTGGAAAAAAGCCATTCTATCCTGAATGCCTGCAACCATACCACTGTGGTGTCAGATCCCATCAGATCTCAGAAGCTAAGCAGTTTTGGGCATGGTTAGTACTTGGATGGGAGACCACTTGGGAACACCAGGTGCTATAGGCTTGAGAGAAGGACCTGGCAACCCTCTCCCAATGGCTTCAATGGTTTTCAGTCATTGAAAACCCTGTGAATAGTAGAGAAGCACTGATAATAGTGTTTCACCTGTTGTATGTAGAGTCACTATGAGTCGGACACTCACTCAATAGCACCTAACAACAACAAATTCTGAATATGAAATTAATATAGACACGTAGCAAAAGTTTCAAGTGGTAATCTTACCACACAGAGGCATACAATTAAAATTTTGGAGGCACACAATTAAAATTTTAATAGACATCTTCCAATTGTTTTCTGCAGGTTTCCTTACTTCCTTAAGATTTTACTATAAAAACAATTTTATATCCAAATTTTTGAATTAGCCTTGTGAGGTTTTCACCCATTAAGGTCTTTTGTAAACATGAATAATTATGAGTAGGTTAGAATCTTTCAAAATTAGATTCCTTTTTTGAGGAGGATTGTCCTAAGGAGACTAGACTGGTGGGAGCAAAGCTGGAGATGTTGAAACTTTTAAGGAGACTGTTGCAATAATTTAAGAGAGAGGTGGTGAATGGTGGTGCAGTTATCGCCACTTACCTGTAGGGGACACATTCCAACACACCTCGTCAATGTCAGAAAACAGATTGCACCAAGCCCTATGTATTCTATGTTTTTTTCTATACATACATACCTGTGATAAAATTTAATTTATAAATTAGGCACAGGAGGAGATTAATAATAATAAACTAGAAAAATTAAATAATTTACTATAATGAAAAATTATATGAGAATCCTCTCCTTCTCTCTCTCTCTCTCTCTCTCTCTCTCTCTCTCTCTGTCTCTCTCTGTTTTTCTGTCTTTTTTCTCTCTCTCTATCAAAATATCTTAGGATTCATCTTGGTTATTAGACGCTTTGTTTTAGGATCCAGTGAGTATATTCAAGTAATCCTTATTTTACTTAGTAATGGCCCCAAAGCACCTGAAGTGTGATGATGGCAATTTGCATATGTCAAAGAAATGCCATAAAAGGCTTCTTTTTCATGAAAAAGTGAAAGTCTTTGGCCTAGTAAGGAAAGAAAAAAAAATCATATACTGAGGTTGCTAGGATCTATGGTAAGAACAAATCTATAGGTAAAATTATGAAGAAGGGTGTGATAGCCATCATTGCTGTAGGAGAAAAATCCAACCTAAACAAACTAATGAGGGAAGAGGTTTATTGGGGGCTCACAGTTAGAAAGTCAGCCCATAATGGTAGCAGAGCGGGCATGGTAGCAGTGGTGGCAGCAGGGACTGTGGTAGATGACCACATGGCATGAAAGACCAGGAAGAGAGAGAGCTACCCGAGCCTCAGTTTCAGGATAAAAACCTCCAAAGCCCTGCCCCCAGTGACACCACTTCTGCAAAGCTAAGACACATTTCCCAAAGTTCCATGATCTCCACAAATGGTGCCACCAGCTGAAGACTGAATGTTAAAGCATATGACCTTTGGGGAGAACTTTGTATTCAAACAATGACAAAGGGAAAAGAAATTCATACTAGTTTTGCTACCCAATTTCCAGTAATGGAAACCACAGTAGAGAAACCCCAGATAAGGGGATACTATTGTATTGAGAAAGGAAGAAGTGGACAGAGTAGAGAGATCTGAAGGGAATGAAATCTATGGCCTCAGTTTCTCTGTTCAACTTCCAGCCCATTGGCAATAGTACTGCACCCATTTCCCATGACCAAGGTTCTGTTTTATCTTTCGCCCTCTCTTTTTCCTTCTACTTCTCTCTTAGTCCCTCTTCTTATCCCCAGCATCATCTCTTCTGTTATTCATGCTTAGGTTTACCAGTGACATGCAAACTATGGCCTGAATCTTTGATGTTCTTCCAGAATTCAGGCCCCTAAAATCCCAATGGGCATAATGCATAATGACAAATGAGGGATTTAATGTAGGTGGCAGAGCCACAGATTTAATTATAAGGGTAGAGACAGAACAATCACAGATATTCCTGCTAAAAACCCAAACAGGAAAAATTCACATATTTACTTCTCTACCCCAGCAGAAGATCATTCAAGATAGACAAGTAATAAATCTAAGGGATGGGGGAGCATAAACAATTATAATAATTATAGTTCTAACCATACTGGTGTGAAATAATGCATTTCATTACTAAATAGAGTAAATGATAAGTAAAGGAAAAGTTTTTAGTCATCTAAATAGGATTAATGGGAGAAGGACCTGGCAATCCACTCCCAAGGCAATCCAGAAATAGCCGTTGAAAACCCTATGAGGGTCGCTATGAGTTGGATACCGACTCGACGGCACCTAACAACAACAACAACAAATAAGATTAGTGAGTGATGTGAAGAGCACCTGGGTCCAGGAATATTGTCTCTTAAATCTCCCAGGTCTCTTGGGTCTATCAGATGTAAATGTTATTCAATAAGTACTTGCTATTGGAATGACTGGGCTGGGGTGTTGGCTCAATCAGTAGAGCTACTCTCCCTTCTTTCCGAGGACCTGGGTTCAATTTTGGTGCTGGAGATGATTACTGAATATACCATGGACTGCCAAAAGAACCAAGAGATCTGTCCTAGAAGAAGTGCAACCAGAGTTCTTCTTGGAAACAAATACAAGACTGTATTTTGGACATGTAGTCATGAGGGACCAACCCCTGGAGAAGGACATCACGTTTGGGAGTGTGGCAGGTCAATGTAAAAAAGGAAAACCCTCTGCTAGATGGATTGATACAGTATCTGCAACAATGAGCTTAAACATAAATAAAATCATGTGCCTGGCACAGAATTGGGGAGAATTTTTGATCTGCTGTACATAGGGTCGCTATGAGTCAAATTCAACTTGATGGTACCTAACGACAATTGGAATGAGTGGTAATACCGTTAAATGCTTAGGATAATGCCAACAGAAAATTAGCCTTTCAAAAAATGTTAGCTATTTATTTCATATGTAATGAGATATACTAAAACTTCAATAAGGTGCCCAATAGCTTTGTTTGTCTCCTGTCCTTGGGGCTGGTATGTGCTCATCTCAGAATTGGGCACAGCAGAAACCACAACTCAGGACATGTTGTTGGGGAGGGATAAGAAAGCTATGATTCCTGCAACCCAAAGTTTAAAAAGATGACTAAGAACTCTGGACAGGGCCAATGATCTGTGGCATGACCGGTGTCTGATCTGATTACAACTATATTCACTGCAACAAAAATTTTCTGGTTAGGCAATGAAATGAAGCCTTAGCTGCTGTTCCTGAGAGGAAACTGGAAAATCCTACTCTTCTGGTTATTGTTCTGGGCTCTTAAATCTGCTTCTTGAAAGAACTTCCTTCATCTCTAGTTTTCTGTGGGTTGGGAAATAAATATTCTAAAGAAGGATGGAAATGGAGAGACCAACTCCATTTCAAAATTATTATTTCAGTTCAGTTTTGTCCTTGAGAAAGAATAGATATTAATAATGACCTAATTGGAAGCTTCTCTGACCTTAGTTTAAAAGAGTTTTAAAATTGAAGAGGAGATGACTATTTAGTTATATGATGGCAATCTTAAATACTTCAAAGCTTTGCATATCATAGAGAAACTTGGCAAAGTAATTTGTTGTTGTTGTTGTTTTGGTTTGGTTTGGGGGTTTTGGTTTTTGTTTGTTTCTTAGTACTGGGAAGTGGAACCCAGGCCCTTATACATGCTAGGCAAGCACTCTACAATTGAGCTACACTCTGTGCCCTTTTAAAAATATTATTTTAGAGCCGGGGCAGTGGCACATGCCTGTAATCCCAGTGACTCAGGAGGCAGAGGCAGGAGGATTGCAAGTTCAAGACCAGAGGCAGTCTGTGTAATTTAGTGAGACCCTGTCTCAAATAGTAAAAAAATGGGCTGAGGGTGCAACTCAGTGGTACATCACTTGCAAAGCTTGCAAGCACAAGGCCCTGGGTTCCACCCCCAGTATATATGTATATAAATTTTAGATTTTGAGACAGGATCACAAAGTCATGTACACTATCATTGGCCTTAAATTCGTAATCCTCCTGTCTCAGCCTCTTGAGTAGCTGGAATTACAGGCATGCACCATAGCCTTTGATGTATCCAGTGTGACTTGTTATATTTTCTGACTGGAGGCCCACAGGTAAGGCAGGCTAGATTGCTAGAGTCACAAGAAAGACCATTAATGTCACTCAAGGCTCACTTACTTCTGCCTACCCACAATTTGAGCAAAGTCATACATTGTAATTTTTCATTATAATCAATATTTCTGAGTCACTAGCTCCATAAGGAAGAGCGGTGATGTGAATTACTCCCCAGAGCAGAGCATATTATGGTTCAAGGAAAGGTGACAGACAGGCCCTCTGGGAATATGCTGGAAAATGTGCTATCCTCTAATTGTCACAGGGGTTTCCATACAAGATATAAGTGCTTTTCCTTTTACCCTATGTCATCCAAGATTCCCAAAAGGCTTCCTCTTGCTGTTTTCTTTATTTTCATGCAAACATCGGTTATTTTCATTTTCCTGTTCTGTCTTTTCTGATGGACTTAAAAAATAATCTTAACTAGTCAACATAGAGACAATGGCTACAATGGCTACCTTGTATTTTTACTTTTTTTGTTGTTTGTTGTCTGGGTATTTGTTTTATTTTATTTATTTATTTATCTATTTATTTTAGATTTCATGTTGTTTCCTTGTTTTTTAATTTTTTAATTAGGATACCACTTAATGAGTTTCATTATGACATTTCTCTTTCTTTTTCTTTCTTTTCTTTTCTTTTCTTTTTTTTTTTTTTTTTTAGACAGGGTCTCGCTAAATTATGCAGACTGCCTCTGGTCTCTAACTTGCAATCCTCCTGCCTCAGTCTCCCAAGTCTCTGGGATTACAGGCGTGTGCCACCGCGCCCAGCTCATCATGACATTCCTATACACACAAGTCATTGCTCGTGTTAACCTCCTCTATTACTCTCTCATGCCCCCAGCACTGATTCCCTTCCTCCCCTTTAATGGCCCCTCTTCTGCTTGTACACCGTGTGTGTGTGTGTGTGTGTGTGTGTGTGTGTGTGTGTGTACACATGTATATATAAACCCAGATTTTGCAAAGAGAGTGGGAAGGGGCATAAGAAAAGATAATGAGGGAAAGGAAGAGAAATGTCATATTTTATTTCTCCTTTGAGTGACATTAGTTAATTGTAGAATGTAAGTAGGATTCTCCCACTCCTCAAAAATAAGGCTCTCAGGACAATATTTAGCTGAATAGTGTAATCTCAAGTCTGTTATTCCTAGTTGCCAGGATATTGATGGGGATGAAGACAGTTCAGAAGTTTCTGGCTGATTGTCTTTACACTGAAAGCCTTGGCAAGAAAAAGGAGTGCATGGGAAAGATGTACAGATAATTTACACATGTGGCTCTCAAACTGGGAGCCGTATTGGGATGAAAGGGAAGGATTTTAAGTTTCTACCTCCAGAAATCCTAGACCTGGGTAGAAAGAAGGACTGAAATCCCAAAATACAGTGCCCAGCCTGGCACTGGTCCTTGCTATAAAAACCACCAGTAGAACACATATTTGGTGTTTTCATGAATGACACACAAGAGAAGTTTGCCAAGATGATCTTTCACTCTGGTTCTTTCCCTGACAAGCCCACAGAAGCCTTCAGAAGGCTTGGTAGAACAGATGGTATGGCCCAAGTAAATTTTTCAGAAAATGAAGGCTACATTGTCCAAAATGACATTTCACAAATAAGGTCAAAAGAAGGAAAAACAGAAACAAAATGAAGTTATCATCATATAATCAATATGAATATAGCAAAAAGTCATGCTGAGCTAATTTCATAGTTTTTTTTTTCCTGTATTGGGGTTTAAGCTCATGTTAGGCATGTTCTACCACTGAGATACACTCCACTCCCCCTTTCATTTTATTTATTTAATTTTGAGACCAGATCTCTCTAAGTTCTACAGGCTACCTCTGGCCTCAAATTCATGATCCTCCTACCTCAGCCCCCTGAGTTGCTGGTAATACAGCTGTGTGCCATGGCACCTGACATGCATTCTTAAAAAGTAGCCTTCTTTGTCACCTTTTCTGTTGAATAAGAGATTTAAAAACTGATTCAAAGGAGTTAAAGTCAGCTTACTATAGAGATACTGGCATAACCACATTCATTTCATCACTATTCACAGCAGTAAATTATGGAACAAGACTAGGTGCCCACCAACAGTTAAATGGATAAAGAAAATGTGGTATATGAACACAATAGAGTTTTACTCTGCCACAAAGAATTTTTATTGGTAATTTTCAAGGTACAACTTAATGGGTTTCATCATGATATTTCTATATATGCATTTCATTGTACATTGCTCACATATCTTCCACCTTACCCTCTCATGACCCTCCTTCTCTATCCCCACCTCCCCACCAATGGTCTCCTTTCTACTTGCATGTCTTTTTGTGAGAATATTTATCTATATACATGCATCCTAATTTTGACAGAAGTCCAAACTTTTTTCTATAATGACCTACCTTTTTAAATTCTCAGCAGTATTAAATGAGTGATCTAGTCCATTTACATTATTGCCAACATTTGGTATTATTACTATTATTTTTCTATTTTAGCTATTCTAGTAGGTTTTTTGATCTGCCCCTTTTTTGCATCATACTCATAAAGTTGTGCTGTTTACATTGAGATTGACCTCTCCCCCTTCATCCCTCCTCATTGACCCTCCTCCCTCTCCTGCCTTCTCTAATCATCAGTTCCCTCTGCTAGAACGTCCCTCCTTCTTTCCACTCCTTAAATTGTCCTTTCTATGCTAAGTTTGGGCTGGGATTTAGCTCAGTTGGTAGAGCACTGCTCTGCAGTCTCTGAGGTCCTGAGTTCAATTCCCAGCACCGCAAAATGGGAGAAGGATGTGGCAACCCACTCCCAGGGCAATCCTGAAACAGTCAGCCATTGAAAACCCTATGAGGGTCGCTATGAGTCGGATACCTACTCAACGGCACCAAACAACAACAACAACAATGCTAAGTTTAATCGAGCTTTTTATTACATTACAATTTATGTGTAGGATTTTTTTCCTTGCTTTAAGTTTGATTCAGCTCCCACATATGTGTGAGAACATATGGTATTTCTCTTCTTGGACTTGTGTTTGTTCACTTAATATGATGATCTCCAATTCCATCCATTTTGCTGCAAATGACCTTATTTCATTTTTTTAATCGCTGAGTAGTATTCCATTGTGTATATGTATCATAATTTTTATCCATTCTTCTGTTGATGGGCACTTTGGTTGATTCCATATCCATGGTATTGTGAAAAGTGCTGCCTTGAATATGGAGATGCAGGTGTCTCTGGGGTATGATGCCTCATCTCCCTTTGGGTATATTCCCAGTAGTGGTATAACTAGGTCATATGGCAGATCCATTTTTAGTTTTTTGAGGTATCTCCGTATTGATTTCCAAAGTGGTTGAACCAATTTACAGTCCTACCAACAGTATAAGAGGGTTCTCTTTTCTCCACAACCTGGCCAAAATTTGTTGTTATTTGTTTTATTGATCTTGGCCATTCTTACTGGAGTAAGGTGGAATCTCAGAGTTGATTTGATTTGCATTTCCCTAATGGCTAGGGATATTGAGCATTCTTTCATGAGTTTTATGGCCTCACAAACTTCTTCATTTGAGAACTATCTATTCAGTTCCTTTATCCACTTATGTATTGGATTATTTGTTGTCTTGGGAGTTGCTTTCTTGAGTTCTTTGTAAATTCTGGAAATTGGTCTTCTATCCAATGTGTAGGATGTGAAGATTTTCTCCCATTCAGTGGAGTCTTCCTTAACTCTGTTGATTGTTTCCTTTGCTTTACAGAAACTTTTTAATTTCATGTAATCCCACTTATCTATTCTTGTTGCAATTTCCCAACCAATTGGAGTCTTATTGAGGTAATGCTTTCCTATGCCTTTAAGATGGAGTGTATTGGCTTTCTTTTCTTCTAGTAATTTTAAGGTTTCTGGTTTTACATTGAAGTCTTTTACCCACTTCTATTTAACTCTCATGCATATTGAGAGGTGCGGGTCTGTGTTCATTTTTCTGCAACCGAATATCCAAGTTTTTAGCACCATTTGTTGAAAAGGCTATCCTTTCTCCAGTTTGCCTGCTTTGCTCCTTTGTCAAAAATCAGGTGGCTATAGATGCGTTGGTATATCTCTGGGTCCTCTATACTGTTTCACTAGTCTTCCGGCCAATTTTTGTGCCAGTACCAAGCTGTTTTTGCTACTAAAGCCCTGTAGTATATTTTAAAGTCAGGGGTTGTGATCCTGCCTACACTAGTTTTGCAGCTTAAGAGTGTTTTGGCTAGCTTTGGCTCATGCCTGTAATCCCAGCCTTGGGAGGCAGAGGCAGGAGGATTGCAAGTTCGAGACCAGAGGCAGTCTGTGAAATTTAGTGAGACCCTGTCTCAAAAAGAAAAAAAAAAAAGAAAAATGGGCTGGGGGTGCAGCTCAGCAGTCCAGCACTTGCAAAACATGTAAGGGCAAGGCCCTGGGTTCAACCCCCAGTACTGCAAAAAAAAAAAAAAAAAAAAAAAGACGTGTTCTGTCTTTACGTGGTCTTTTGTGTTTCCATATGAATTTTTGGATCATTTCTTTTCTATTTCTTTAATGTCTGTCATGGAATTTTAATGTGGATTACATTAAATCTATAGATTGCCTTTGGTAGGATAGCCATTTTTACAATATTGATTCTCTCAATCCATGAGCAGGGGAGGTCCTTCCACCTTTTCGTATCCTCTGTGATTTCTTTCTTTAATGTTTGAAATTTTCCTTGTAGAGATCTGCAGAGTCTTTGGTTAGATTGATTCCAAGGTATTTAAGTTTTTGGTGGGCTATCATGAAAGGGATTATAGCTGTAATTTCCTTTTCTTCCTGCTCACAGCTGGTATAAAGGAAGGCTACTGATTTTTGAGTGTTGATTTTGTATCCTGCCACTTTGCTAAAGGAGTTAATTAGGTCTAAAGGTTTTGTAGAGGAGATTTTAGGGTCCTTTAGGTAAAATATCATGCCATCCACAAATAGGGATAATTTGTCCTCTTCATTGCCTATCTGTATCCCTTTGATTTCTTTCTCTAGTCTGATTTCCCTGGATAGGACTTCAATCACAATGTTAAATAAGATAGAAGAAAGTGGACATCCTTGTCTTGTTCCATATATGAGAGGAAATGGTTTCAATTTTTCTCCATTTAATATGATGTGGGCTGTAGGTCTGTCATAAATGATCTTTATGATGTTAAGGTATTTTCCTGTTATGCCTATCTTCTCCGGGATTTTTATCATGAAAAGGTGTTGCACTTTGTCAAAGGCCTTCTCAGCAGCAATTGAGATGATCATGTGATTTTTGTTTGTAAGCCTCTTGATATGTTGAATTACATTAATTGGTGTTTTTTTTGGTGGGTTTTTTTTTTTTTTTTTTTTTTTTTTTTTGCAGTACTAGGGATTGAACCCAGGGCCTCGTGCTTGCATGCTCTGGAAGTGCTGGACCACTGAGCTACACCCTCAGCCCATTTTTTTACTTTTTGAGACAGAGTCTCACTAAGTTACACAGACTGCCTCTGGTCTCAAACTTTCAAAGCTCCTGCCTCTGCCTCCCAAGCTGCCAGGATTACAGGCATGCACCACCGTGACCGGCTCACATTAATTGATTTTTGTATGTTGAACCAGCCTTGCATCTGTGAAATAAATCCCACTTGGTCATGGTGAACAATCTTCATAATATGTTGCTGAATTCAGTTTGCCATGATTTTGCTGAGAATTTTTGCCTCTATGTTCATTAGGGAGATTGGTCTATAATTCTCTACCTTAGATGTATCCTTTCCTGGTTTAGGTATCAAGGTGATGGTTGCTTCGTAGAATGAATTTGGGAGTGCTCCCTCCTTTTCTACTTTTTGAAATAATTTGAGGAAAACTGGTATTAATTCTTCTTTGAAAGTTTGGTAGAATTTTGTTGTGCTCCTATCAGGTCCTGTGCTCTTCTTAACTGGGGGACTTTTTATTACTTTTTCTATTTCAACATATGCAATGCATCTGGTTAGGTCACTTATGTACTCCGGAGTTAACTTTGGGAAATCATATGTGTTAATAAATTTATCCATTTCTTCTGTGTTTTCATAGTTTTGGGAGCACAATTTCTCAAAGTATTCCCTGATTAATTTTCTGAATTTCATTGGTATCGGTGGTTGTGATCCCTTTTCACCTCTAATTTTCAGAGTTTTGGCCTTTTTTTTCTTCCTTTGGATGAAATTGGCCAGGGGAGCATCTGTTTATCTTTTCAAAGAACCAGCTCTTAGCCTCATTAATTCTTCAAATTATCTTTTTAGGTTCTAATTGAGATATCTCTGCCTTGATCTTGCTAATTTCTGTCTGGTGTTCCTTTTGGGATTGATTTGTTGTTGGCTTTCTAGTGTCTTGAGATGTGTCTTTAGGTCATTTATTTGGCCCATCCCTACCTTATTAATGAAGACACTCAATGCTATGAACTTCCCTCTTAGAACTGCCTTTGCTGTAGCCATATGTTTTGGTAGGATGTCTTTTCATCCTTATTTGATTGCAGGAATTTTTTAATTTCTGCTTTAATTTCTTCAATCATTCAGCAATATATTATTTAGTCTCCATGAATTTGTAAAATTTCTGGTGTTTTTCTTACTTTTGAGTTCCAATTTTATTCTGTTGTGGTCTGATAAGCTACAGGGAATGATTTCTACTTTTGTTTGTTGAGACTATTTTTTGTGTACTAAAACGTGACCTTAGAGACAGTTCATGTGGTGCTAAGAAGAATGTGTATTCCTCATCAGATGGATGGAATATTCTGTAGATATCTGTGAGTTCCACTCGGTCTAAGGTACAGTTTAATTCATAGTTTCTCTGTTAATTTTTTGTTTTGATAACCTGCCACTTGGCAAAAGTGGGGTATTGAAGTCTTCCATAATTATTGTCTAGACCAATGTATTCCTTTATTTCTCATAAAGTTTGTTTTATGAAGCTAAGTGCCCCTATATTTGGGTAATATATATTAAATAATGTTATTGGTTCCTGGCTGATTGTTCCTTTTAGTAATATGTAGTGTCGTTCTTCATCTCTTCGAATTAGTTTTGGATTGAAGGTTAATCTATCTGATATTAGTATTGCAAGTTATGCTTTGTTTTCCCCCTGCTTGGTATATTGTTTTCCAGCCCTTAAATCTCAACCTATTACCATCTTTGTGGGTTAGGTGAGTCTCTTGAATGGCACATATCAAGGGTTTATGTTTTTTCATCCAATTGGCGAGTCTATGTCTCTTAATTGGTGAGTTAAGATCATTTACATTAACAGTAATTATTGGGAAGCGTTTATTATGCATCCAGTGAGTACTTGTGACTGGTTTTTGATTCACATTTGTCTCATTTCTTTCTTGATTTCCTCTCATGTTAATTATTTTTACTTGATCTTCTATGTGGGGTTGTCTTATCTCCCCTGTATGAGGTAGTTGATTGAGGATCCTCCATAATGCTGGCTTGGTGATTGCAAATCGTTTGAATGTGGCAATATTATGAAATGTCTTATACTCCTCATCTATCTTAAAAGATAACTTTGCTGTGTAATGTATTCTTGGTTGGAGGTTGTTCTTTTTCAGAATGTGGATAATATGTGTCCAGGCTTTTCTAGCTCTCAGTGTTGATATGGAGAAGTCTGTGGCTATTTTAATGGGTTTGCCTTTGAAAGTCCATTGGCATTTTTCCCTAGCTGCTTTCAAAACTGCTTCTCTGCTGTCCAAAGTAAGCATTCATACAATAATATTTCATGGGGAGGATCTGTTTGGTCTACTCTAGGTGGGGATCTGAATGATTCAGTTGTATAAGTATCTAATTGCTGCATTAGATTTGGGAAGTTTCACTCAATATTTCTGGAATAAATTTCCTAATCCTCTTGCATTGCTTTCTGCTCCTTTAGGGACTCTCTGGATGCTTAGATTTCATGTTCTCATTTTTGTCTGAAACCTGTTGGAGATCTAACTGGTATTGCTGCATCATTTTCTCCATCTTAGCTTGCATGTAGTTGATACCTTGTATTCCTTCTTCTGTGTATGAGATCCTCTGTTCAGCCTCATCCAGTCTTGAGGCTGAGGATTCTATTGAAGTGTTCATTTCGTTCAGCTTGCCTTGCATCTCAAGGATGGCAGCTTGGTTTGTTCTGATAGTTTCTAGCTCCAAGGAGAGTACAGATTCCAAATGAGACAACTTCTTCTCCAAGATCTCAAGAGTGCTGGTGGCATTAGCTTTGATATCTCTTAACATATTTATAATCAAAATTATGAATTCTGATTCTGACAACTCTAGAAATCAGGATTGTTTGACATTATCTTTTGAGAGGCTTTGGTTTATGGGATCTTCACATCCAGTGTGTCCTTTCATTTTTTTTTTTTTTTTTTTTTTTTTTTTCCTGAGGCTTGCCCATTGCTTGGTCTGGGAGATAGGTTTCACCTCCTCTGAGTGTGAAGATTCCCCTTTGGCATTCCTTTGAGACTGGTGATGATGAGTCTCTGGCACTTTTCTCTCACTCCCCTGCCCCACTCTCCCATTGAAAGCCAGCAGGTCTGGGGGGAAGGGTTTCTGCACATTGTCCCTCCAGCAGGGGATGATGGCAGAAAATGCACACTGCTCTCTTGGGCTGCCCTGAGTTTCAGAATGCTCTCAGCAACCTGCCCTGTGGGATATTCCACCTATGCTATGCTATCAAAGAGGCAGTATGTCCCCCACTGCTCCTCCAAGACCCCTAGCTACCATGCACAGCTTGGGCTCTGAGATCTCAGCTCAGAGAGCACAGCCCAAATGGTAACAGCAGATGATGGTGAGCCAAATCCTGATGCTGGGCTCACTGCACTCTGGCATGACCCAAGCCCTGCTGTGTGCACTCACTCGCTGATCCCCTGCTGCAGTGGGAGGGATAATATTGTGCTACCCCCAGTGAGTCTGAGGTCTGCACTTCGTTGTGGGACTCATGCTGCCCTGCTCTCCTGTTGCAAACTGCACAGCTAGGACCTCTGTGGCAGGGGAGTGGCAACTGTGCTGGCTGCATCTACCACACATGAAGTCTGGGCACTCTTTGTCCTATCCTGTGTCCTGAGCCCCACAGTGTGCACTCGCCCATCCCATGCTGCATGGGGTGGTATGATATTGTGCAACCATCAGAGCATCTGAGGCCCGTGCTCCTGCATGTGACTGCTCTCCTATCATGGGACCCCCTCCCATCACAAACTGCATGGCCAGGACCTCCATGGCAGGGGGATGGCAGGCATACAGCCTGCACCATGCCTGGTGTCCAAGACCCACTCACCAGCCACTCTCCATGGGAAATGCTACCTGTGTCTTATCAGCAGGATATTGTCAGGATGTTGGCAGGCTACCAAGGCTGCACACCTTGGGGGATCTGAGATCCAAATGCCCACGTGAAATTTTCTCCTGTGCTCCAGATACCCACATGAAATTTTCCCCTGGGCTGTATGTTCTCCACGCTCTGTGATCCAGGTGATGGGGAGATCTTCTGCAGCAGTTTCTCTAGTTCTTCTCCACTTTTGGCCTTTGATCTTGTCAACCTCTGGAGTCTCTCCACCCCCTGCACAATCCATGTGGGTGCCAGAGGAATTGCTGGTGGGTTTCCCATTAGCCCAGCTCTGTGTAGGTGAGAGTTTTCTCTTCCCACTGGAGCAAGTCTCCATGCGTCTGGTGGTACACTCTCACTGACATGTCATGTGATTCCTTCTCCCATTTCAAAAATTCCCCCACAGTTAGTGATATCTGCCTAATCTTGTGGATCTTTATATATATATATATATATATATATATATATATATATATATATATACCCCTAGCTCTTATGTAACTTATTTCTCCGTCTGACTGATCAATATGAGTTCTAAGCCATTGTGTAAGCTCTCCTATCTCTCCATGTTTCAAGGCAGGTGTTATCTGTCCACCATCTTAGCCAGCCTCCAAGAAGAATAATATTATGTCGCTTGTAGAAAAAAATGGATGGAACCGGAAGTCATCATATTAAATGAAATAAGCCAGACTTAGAAAGGCAAATGTTGCATGCTTTCTCTCATATGTGCAAGCTGGGAGTGGGGGAAAAAGACCTCAAAACTACAAGGGGAAATCTTAGGGATGTAGAAAGGGACTATGAATAGGGAGAGGGGAAGGGAGAATAGTAAGGAATAATAGAGGGGTGAATATGCTCACAGTACTTCATAAGGATATACATAAGTGTCCTAATGAAACTTCTTTGTACAATTAATGTGCACGAATAAAAAAATTTCTTAAAGCTTGAGAAAATCAGAATGTGTTCTTCTCTTTTGGTTTTCTATCTCCAGCTCTCTGCACATACTATTATAATATTTAATTTTGTCTTCTTGAGCTGTGCTTTGAAATCTTCTATTTAACTCTTTAACTTCATCATATCTTCCTTTTGCTTTAGCTATTTGATGTTCAAGGGCAAGCTTCAGAATCTCTTTTGACATGTAATTTGATCTTTTTTTTCTTTATTTTTAATAATTTTTTGCTTTACTCATGAATGGTGTCTTTGATGTCATGTCACAACTTGATTGGTCTTCAATCATTAGTATCTAACACATAAAATCTGTTCTTGAGATGGTCTCTGAACTCAGGTGGGATATACCCAAGGCCATACCTTGGCTCTCATACACATGTTCTAATTTTCTTCAGTTTCAGTTTGAACCTGCATATGAGCAGTTGATAATCTGATCCACAATCACCACCTGGTCTTTTTCTGACATTTGATATTGAGCTTTTCTATCATCTCTTTCCACAAATGTAATCAGTTTCATTTCCGTATGCTCCATTTGGCAAACTCCATGAATATAGTCATCATTTATGTTATTAAAAAATGTATTTGAAATGAAAAGTTTGTTGGTCTGAAAGAATTCTATCATGTGATCTCTAGCATCATTTCTTTCACCAACACCATGTTTTCTTACTACTGAGCTGACCTCTTTGTTTCCAACTTTTGCATTCCAGTCACCAGTAAATATCAGTGCATCCTGATTACATGATCAACCTATGTCAGACTACAGAAGCTAGTAAAAATATTCTCTTTCTTCATTTGTGGCCTAAGAGGTGAGTGTCTAAATTTGAATAATAGTCTATATG
This sequence comes from Pedetes capensis, assembly GCA_007922755.1. NCBI lineage: Eukaryota > Metazoa > Chordata > Mammalia > Rodentia > Pedetidae > Pedetes > Pedetes capensis. The sequence goes on from VMDO01002001.1 coordinate 149,431, forward strand.
ACTGGCCTTCCATATAGGTGTATGGATATTATTCTGTCACTGACAGGATTATACTTCAGGAAAGATCCTGCAATGTATTTTTTGATGTGTGCAACACCATTTCTCTTTAAGTTATCATTCCTAGCATAGTAGGTCATATAATTATCTGATTCAAAATGGCCAATACCACTCCATTTTATCTCACTGATGCCTAGAACATTGATGTTTATGTGCTCTATTTCACTTTGGATGATTTTTAATTTTCCTAGATTCATACTATCTACATTCCATGTTCCAGTTATTAATGGATGTTTACAGTTATTCCTTCTCTTTTTAGGTCATGTCATCTCAGCAAATGGAGATGCCTGGGGCACTCCATTCCTGTCATTAAAACTGACAGTACTTCAAGGAGGCAACTCTTCCTCAATATATTTTTTTTAGTGCTTTCCAACCTGCTCATTTTCCAGTACTATATCTGACAGTGTTTCTCTGCTGTTTATAGGGTTTTCAATAACTAATTTTTTGGGAGTGGGTTGCCATTTCCTTTTCTCTAGCCTATTTTTGTCTGGAAGCTCAGCTGAAACCTACCCAAAATGAGTGACCCTGCTGGTGTCTAATACCAGTGACATAGCTTTCAGCATCACACCAACACAAAGTCCCCACAGTACAGAAAACTGACAGACAAATGTTTTTCTCAAGCTCCAAGAATTGAAGAAAAAATTTCAAACCTCAATTAGCAATAGTGAAGGATTCTACAGGGGAAATATTAAATGATGCAAGAAACATCAAAAGAAAATGGAAGGAATACACAGAGTCTATACCAAAAATATTGGTGGATGATCAACCATTTCAAGAAGTTGCATATGACCAGAAACCAATGGTACTAAAGTAAGAAGTGGAAACTGCCTTGAAGGAATTGGAGAAAAGCAAGGGTCCAGGAATTGATGGAGTATCAATAGAGATGTTTTAACAAACATATGTAGCACTCGAGGTACTCACTTGTTTATGCCAAGAAATTTGGAAAACCACTACATTACAACTGACTAGAAGAGATCCATGTTTTTGCCTATTCCCAAGAAAGGGAATCCAATCAAATGCAGAAATGATAGAACAATATCATCAATACCTCATTCAAGTAAAATTTTGCTAATGATCATTCAAAAGCGACTGCCACAATATATTAACAGGGTCATGCTGAAAAATCAAACTGGATGCAGAAGAGAGTATGGAACCAGAGATATTATTTAGATATTAGCAGAAAGCAGAGAATACCAAAAATATGTCTTTCTATGTTTTATTGACTATGAAAAGGAATTTGACTATGTGCACCACAAAAAATTATGGAAAACATTGTGAAGAATGGAAATACCAGAGCACTTAATTGTACTCATGAGGAATCTCTACATGTACCAGGAGGCAGTCATTCTAGCAGAACAAGGAAACATTGCCTGCTTTAAAATTAGGGAAGATGTGTGTCACATTTTGTCCTTTCATTATACCTCTTCAATCTCTATGCTGAGCAAATAGTCTGAGAAGCTAGACTTTATGAAAAAGAACACAGCATCAGGATTAGAGGAAGATTCATTAACAACCTGCATTATGCAAATGATAAAACTTTGCTTTGTGAAACTGAAGAGGATTTGAAGTATTTACTGATAAACATAAAAGAATACAGGATTCAGTATGTATTTTGCCTCAACATCAACAGAACAAAAATCCTTCACCTAAGTCAGGAAGCAACTTCATCATAAACGGAGAAAAGATTGAGGTTGTCCAAGATTTTGCTTTACTTGGTTCTACACTCAGCACCCATGCAAGCATCCGTCAAGAAATCAAAAGATGCTTTGCACTGGGAAAAGCTATGGCAACAGATCTCTTTGAAGTGTTGAAAAGTAAAGATGTCACACTGAAGATGAAGGTGCACTTGACTCGTGCCATGGTGTTTTCAGTCACATCATGTGGTTGTGAAAGCTGGGCATTCAATAAGGGAGAAGAATTGATGCTTTTGAATTGTGGTGCTGGAGACAAATATTGAATATACCAGGGACTGCCAAAAGAACCAACAGATCTGTCCAAGAAGTGCAACCAGAGTACTTTTTGGAAACAAGGATGACTAGACTGCATCTTATGCATTTTTGACATGTAGTCAGGAGGGACCAATCCCTGGAGAAGGACATAATGTTCAGGAGAATAGCAGGTCAATGAAAAAAAGGAAAACCCTCCCCTACGTGGATTGATTCAGTGGCTGCAACAATGGTCTTAAACATAAAAAGGCACAGAATTGAGGATTGTTTTGTTCTGTTGTACATAGGGTCACCATGACTCAGACTTTAATCATCAGCACATAACTACAGCAACAATAATAAAAAAAAGGAAAAACTGAGACTTAGGGTGTTTCTCCTTTCTTTTTTCTTTTTACACTAAATATTCAAATACAAGAAATTATAATACCTATTTTATATAACGATTGGAATCTACTTGAATAAGTTTTATTGGGACGTTGACAGTTTACTTACTATATGCTAGGCACTGATCTAAGAAACTTCCATGAGTTGTATCAGTTAATCCTCACAATAAAACTTAGGGCTATTATTAGTCCCATTTACAGGTGAAAAAATTAAATTATAGACATATTTCATAACTTGCACAAGCATACACCACTAAAACTTATGGAATCAGTATTAGAATGGAAAAAAACTAATGGAATCAGTATTTGAATCTAAAGAATCTTCTTCTAGAGCCCACACTCTTAACTATTATGAATGCTGCCTCCAAAAATAATGTTTCCTGTGGCACTATCTTATGGTTTTAGTTAGGTGCCATTGAGTCAGGTCCAACTCATAGTACTCTAAGTAAAGCAGAATAAAACACTACCTGACACTGTGTCATGCACATGATCATTTTATGTTTGAGCCCATTGTTGGAGCCACTGTTTTTATTCTCACTTTGAGTTGTGCATATCAGCAAAAGGAAGTCCCAAGGGATTATTCTACTCCCATCATTAAGATCAATGGTATTTTGAGGAGGCAACTCTTCCCCAGTAATTTCTTGAATCCCTTCCAGCCCAGAAGACTGATTTTCTGGTAATATATTTGACAGTGTTTCTCTGCTATTCATAGGGTTTTCAATGGCTAATTGTTTCGGGAGTGAACCGCCAGGTCCTTTTCCCTACTCTATCTTAGTCTGGAAGCTTAGATGAAATGTGTCCACCATGGATGGTGCTGCTGGTATCTGAAATACCAGTAGCATAGCTTTCAACATCACAGGAACATGCAAGTCCCCACAGCACAAAAAGCTGACAGACACTATCTTTTAAGCTTCCCTAAAATTGGTGGCCAAATCTTTCAAGTGTGAGACAATAGTTCCTCTTGCCCAATCAAGGGAGCCTTGGCTGTTGCCCACAACCTCTCCAGTACTCCAGTAGCCAGTGTATATTTTATCTTTTGGCCAGGTCTCTTCCCTCTTCCCCATCCAACCTTGATCAGAGTAGCATCCCAGGTCTTACCAAAGGCTCTTCAGGTAAGACAGGTGAAACCACAGCATAACACTTCTCAAGCCTAACAGAGAAATATCTCTCTCCAATTGTCTTTGAATTAGATGAATTACTATGGAAATTATCAGGTCATCAGACTCAGAGGTTGCAATAATAAACTACTTGCAATAATTTATTTCATCTCCAAATTAAGTTAATGAGGGCTGTATTATCTTTCTACCTCCACCAGAGCAATATTCTACCAGTCTATACTTGGGAATAATAGTGCCTTTCATTGAGAAGCTTTGGAGGTTACAAAGTGCTTCTTTTCTGTTTCTAACTTAATTTTCTTAAAAACTTGTGGGTTTATTTCGCCTGTCCTTGTTTATAGGTAAGTACATTGCATTTCAGAGAGATGAAGTGCCTTGGCTCAAGGTCATAGAGAAATGGCAGACTTGCCATTGAAAATGCAAGTTTTCTGTCTCAAAATCTAGTGTGTGCTGCTATTATGGAATTACCTATGATAGAATTTTACCTTCATTTATTCTCATTTCCAGAGGTATGTGTTCACAATGGTTAACTTTCTCATGGCCCCATCTAGCTTTTAGGCAGATAATAACCACCTAATCAACCTCAATGCCATGATTTCTAGATAATCCCACCTGTCCACAGGAGCCAATTTGTTATCAAAATAATTTGAAGATTATTGTTTTTAAGTAAATTTTGATGTACAATTTAATGGGTTTCATTATGATATTTCCCTACATGCATAACATTGTATAATGTTCGTGTAAACCTTCCCCATGTACTCTCTCAGGAACCCCCTGCCTCCTGCTGATCCCTTTCTTCCCTACCAATGTTCCCCCTTCTGCTCGCATGTCTTGTTTATATTGTATACATATATGTCATTGTTAGGTTCTGTAGAGTCAGATCCTACTCATAGTGACCATATGTACAACAGAACAAAACACTCCTTGACACTGTGCCATGCCCAGCACTATGTCAGTGATTCTCCACTATTCATAGGGTTTTCAATGGCTGATTGTTTTGGATTGCTTCGGGAGTAGATTGCCATGTCCATCTCTCGTTTTTACAGTGCTGTGGATCAAACACAGGGCTTCAGAGATAATCTGGATTCTGATTTTGAGAGCAAAACGTGATATTTCTCTTCCTTTTCTCCCATTTTCCTTTCTTATTGTCCCTTCTCCCCTCTCTTTAATCTCCCTTTTTCCCCTACAGAGTCTGCCTTTCATGATATATATATTAAAATATTGAATATATATATATATATATATATATATATATATATTATATATATCATCCATATATGAGTTAAAGCATGCATTATTTGTCTTTCTGGGTCTGGCTCATTTCATTTAAAATGATGATCCCTAGTTCCATCCATTTTCCTGAAAATGTCATAATTTCATCCTTCTTTGTGGCTGATTAAAACCCCTTGGTGTATTTTTCTTGTTGTTAGGTGTCCTCAAGTCAGGTCTGACTCATAGAGACCCTAACTAGAACAGAATGAAATACTACCTGACACTGTGCCATGCACATGATATCTTTATGTTTCAGCCAACTGCTACAGCCATTGTGTTTCTTCTCATTTTGAATTGTGCCACATGAGCAAATGAAGGTCCCAGCAGCTTTACTCCATTCCCATCATTAAAGTCGATTCTACTTTGAGGTGACAGCTCTTCCCCAGTTGTTTCTTGAATGCCTTCCATCCTGGGGAACTCATTTCCTGGCACTATATTTGACAGGGCTTCTCTATTATTCATAGTGTTTTCAATGGCTTGTTGTTTCAGGAGTGGGCTGCTGGGTCTTTCTCCCTACTCTGTCTTATTCTGGAAGTTCAGATGAAACCTGTCCACTGTGGGTGACCCTTATGGCATCTGAAATTTGGGTGGTATAGCTTTCAGCATCATAGCAACGCACAAGCCCCACAGCATGACAAGCTGACAGACACAAGGGGGCCATGGTGTAATAAATACTATATTTTCTTTACCCATTTATCTGCTGATGGACACCTAAGTTGATTCCACAAAAAATCAGTTCAAAATGAATCAAAAACTTTAATGTAAGACCTGGAACTTTGAAATTTCTAGAGGAAAACATAGGGAAAACACTTCAGATAATTAACCGAGTGAAGAGACAACCTACAAAATTATTCTTGATGTTTATAACCAGGATACAGTGAATCTGCAGAACAAATGACCTTTCAGAAATTACATAGCCACAAGTTTCATGTTGTAGACACAGTGCTGGAGCGGGAGGGTGGAAAATGAATCTCCATGAGTGTACATGTGGGCAAGTCCTCACCCTTTCTTCAGCTCAGTTTTCATATTAGAACTCCAAGGCCATTGAATTAGCATTGAGATCAATTCCAAAGTCATATTTTAGAGCCTGTTCATTGAAACTGACATCTGAAGGACAACAGTGAAATGTGGAGGCCACAGGAAGCCAGCAAAAGCACAGCTAGTTCCTACAATTCTGTTGACAACGCCCCCCACACACCAGGTTCCAGGTCACAAAAAGACAAAAACTGGGAAGAACTTGAAGGGCTCACAGAGCTACTAGCAGAATGGAATCAGCTACTGCTAGGAAGGTCTTTCTTACATGTCTCTTCAGTCACCTACATCATCTATGCCTTTTCCTTTTCCTCTAGTTTCTGTGGTTGAATGCTTAGTAACAGCCAGTTTTATATAGCAAAATACAGAGAAGCTATTTAGTCAAGAATAAGACTCAAACTTTGGAGATTATCCTTGGAATCTTTCTAAAAGTTTAGTCACTGTGAGGAAATTGAATTTGAGTCTCAGCATCTGTTATACCTTTCCCAATTGTATAGCAGCGCTGGGCTTGGGGGCCTAGCTTCAGCTGCCAAGGTTGGAACCGGGGCACACAAGCTAAGTATGGGGTTGTGGTGATTTTCTGATTCTTATGCCAGAAGTTGGTTTAGAAATCCAGCTTGGGTCCATTAGCATAAAGCCCTTAGTCTGATGGCTTGGGAATGAATTGTCCAGGAACTGATTCTTTCATATTTTCTCTTACGTCTCTTGTGCCATCATTCTTACTCATTCCAGTGCAGTCACACTTGCCTTCTCATTATTTTCTGAACAAGTCCTGAGGGTCTCTGCAATATTGACTGTTGCCTCCGCCTGGAGTGTTCCTTCCCTCTCACTCTAATGCCAACTCCCTCACCTCATTCAAGTCTTTTCTTAAATGTCAATTTCCCACTGACACCTATTTTGACCATCCTATTTGAAAACGCAAACAAACCCTTCATCACTCTCCTTTTTCCTCTGTTTTCCTCTCCCCCAATACTTTTATACATTCTATATAATGTAATTATTTATTACAATTATCATTGCATGTTCCCACCTATTGCTATTTAAGTATCTAATAGGGACCTTTGCATTATTCTCTGCTTCATCCCAAATTCTTACCATGCCTGGCCCATGCATGGTAGGCACTCAGTACCATCTCTTTATTACACTTTTATAATCAGTCTGGATTCTCTTTAACTAGGTAGATTTTACCTGTCTAAAATTGTCTGAGCCTGTAGCTATACCACTGTGGTGTCTGACCCCATCAGATCTCAGAAGCTAAGCGTGGTCAGGCCTGGTTAATACTTTGATGGGAGACAGCCTGGGAACACCAGATGCTGTAGGGTTGAGAGAAGGACCCAGCAACCCACTCCCAAAAAACAGCCACTGAAAACTCTATGAATAGCAGAGACGCACTGATAATATTGTTTTACCTGTTGTACATAGGGTCACTATGAGTCAGACACTGACTTGATGGCACCTAACAACAACAACAACAACAACATAATTGTCTGAAGTTCAAATATAGAGCAGATGATTATACACGTGTAATTGACCACCCAATAGGGACAATTTGGAGAGTACTAAGAGAGCTGTTAATAATTATGTCATGACAACAGTTTATACAGGCACCACTATGACAAACCAAGACTTAGGGTCACCTTATTTATGAGAGAGTGTGGTCTAGGTAGCGACAGTGAGAGACTGGGGAGAAAAACAGGAAAGGAGGGAGAATGAATGCAAAGATATTCTATAGGACTGCCTTTTACTCTAGGAACCTGGTTGCTGGATTCCAGAGACAGTCTATGGGGTCATATGTAATGTGTCCCAGAAGCAGAAAAGAGGGAAGCATTTATGCCTGGGGTGTTTCCCCACAATGGTCAGTGTTTCTCCTATGGTATTTTTCTAGGTCTCACATGCACATGCAATGAGTAGTTCCTGTAAGGCCCCTGCCAAGGGCCTCCAAAGAGAAGCCCTGGGCCTACTAAGAAGCAGAAGGCATGTAGCCCACACCCAATGCTGATTGCTATCAGGGTGCAATGTGTGAGTCTGGCAGGAGCCCACTAGAAAGAAGAAAAAAAGATGTAAACTCAATGTAGGAGTGACTGCACAAAGGGGCTGACATGGCAGAGAAAATACAAGTAGTGAGTAAGTGGAGACTGACAGAGTTCTTCAAACTTTGAAATATGGGTACTGCATGGACCACTGCCAGAGGAAATGGAAAGAGCCAAGAAGACAAGGAGCCTGTCCAATTTGATAACTGAAATTCATGTCCATAAGCTGCCATTTATCTCTAGGTTTCTTTAGGCCTTATAACAGTTATTTAAAAAAAAAAAAACTCTCTTAAATCCATATATAGTCACCCAGTATGGTATGTGGGGAATGATTTTGCTTAAAAGAGTTTCTTTCTTTTGATGACTTCTTTCTCCCTGTGGACAACATGGCTTTCGAATGGAGGCAACACCATAAAACAAATATTTATATGTCTGAGGTACTATATCTTTCTTGGCATTTCTGTATCCCCTTCTCTCTTTCTCTAGTCCACCTCCCTTTCTCCTGCCCGCTTCCAGGCTGCACATGATGAAGTGATGCAGTTTTTGTAGTCATAAAGGGTTCAGGCATTCGATGCCTGGGCAAGAGCTATGGTGCAGCATTTCCCCAAGGGGAAGAAATGAATCCCAAGTCTCCCATAGCATTTGAATTCTCAAGATTTCAAAAATGCTACATCAGCATGGGCCAAAAACAACACAGAGTATTTCTATTTGTTCTAAACATAAAATAAGTTCTAAGAAATACATTGTGATAAAATTAAAATATGGAACCTAGGGATTTACTAAAGTGCTACCTAGTGGCTTGCTGTGAAAATTCTATGAGATAATGTTCTATGGGCTTTAGTATTAAAACAGTGGTTCCCTGCAAGTGGCTGATTTTCTGTGTGTAATAGAGATATGGAAGTGTTGAGGTGGAATTTAAATGTGTAATTTGGAGAGACTTTTAGAAAAGTGGGTGGATTTGGAGACACATAAAAATCCCACAAGGATCTATTATTTATAGACCATCTGCACAGGTCTGAACATGGGTGCTAATTGTGAAGACTAGAACCTCAATCTAGCAAAACAAGGTTCCCTGGACCCAGTGGAAAGTGCTGAGGATGAGTCCTGAGGGCACAGACCTCTCCTGTAGTGAACCCGGGCCTCCCCTCAGCTGCCTAAGAGGAAAGCAAGGCACACACAAGGACCACATGTTGGAGAGGGGCTTTTCAGCCACACTGAAAGAGCCATGAGAAGAGATGAGATAGAAGTCATGTTTGAATTAGAAGGATTTCTCACTCCCTTGATCTTTAACATCAACTTTCAAATAACAGGTGGGTAACCATGATAAAACTTATCTGTAATAAATCTTCTTTGTCCCTTTTCATGACAGCTATATTAGTCAACTTTACATTACTATAACAAAATACAAGAGGAAATTAACTCATAGAAGAAAAGACTTATTTAGTGCACCATTGTGGAAGTTTCAGATCATTGTCATGTGGCCCCATTGCTTTGGACTTTTAGTGGAGGTGCCAGATGGCAGAGTATGTGACTGAGAAAAGCAGCTTGCATCACAAGCCAGGGAACAAAGAGAAAATGAGAAAGAGATTGGGGTCCCACAATCCCCTTTGAGGGCATACCTCCAACCACTTAAGAACCTCCCCCAGGGCCTCACCACTTACAGGTCCACAGCACTTCCCAGTAGGACCACTCTGGAGATAAAACTTTTAACACACGGACCTCTGGGAGACACTTATCCATATTTAAACCCTGTTTTTGATGTTGGCGTGAGATGCCATGGAGTCAAGTCTGACTTCCAGTGACAGTAATAACCCAACCTTTTTTCTATATCTACTTTTCTTACTATTTTCTAAGTGTTATTCACCTTGTCACACTAATTAATTATCTCAGCATTATTCAGAGATTAATATTCTTCAAATCTAAATCAGCCATGATTTTCTTCATTCACCTCCAACTCTCTCACAGCTTTCAGGGTAAAATTCAAACTCCTTAGAGTGGAACACACAGGCTTTTGATGATATGTACCCCTTGCACTTCTCAGCCACTTCATCTGACACCATCTCTAATAAATTCTTCTTTCTCTACAGTGAGCTCACACAGTTGTTTCTTCCATATCTACCATCTTTGATGGCAGTGTTTACTCTGAGTATAGTCTTCTTCATGAGTGTTTCTGCCTGAAGAACCTGCCAGTTTTATGGTCCGTCCAAGACTGACTTCTCTCTATAGCCTGCAATGGGCCATGCCCAGTGCAGGGCACAGGAGCTGCAATGATGAAGACACTTCAGTTCCTGCCTTCAGGAAGCTCACAGCCTGGAAGGGCAAGCAAAACCCATGCACTATCTTGGATTTTATTTTAATACTATGAAAGTATAAAAGAAGACAAAATTTCAATTAATTTCTGTGATGGCAATTCTTTGGGAAGAACCCATGGGACACTAAGGAGAGTGACATTCCAAGTGGACCTTGATGGAAGTGTAGTTATGGCTGAAGGGTGAATAACATTCTGTGAAATATAAAAATGAAAATGCAGATCTAAAGACTATTTGGGAACAATATGGGGTGAATTTGGGCTGCTTGTAGACTGTGGGTGTGGGGAATGCTGCAATAGGAAGTAATCAAATGAGCAAATAAATGTATGTTCTTGTTAGATGCTCTTGAGTCAGTGTCCGACTCATAGAGACCCTATGTCTCTATGACAACAGGGGAAACACTATTGTCAGTGCTTCTCTGCTGTTCATAGAGTTTTCAATGTCAAATTGTTTTTTGGTAGTGGGTTGCCAGATCCTTCTCCCAAGCCTACAGCACCTGGTATTCCCAGGAAGTCTCCCATCCAGGTACTAACTAGGCATGACCCTGCTTAGCTTCCGAGATCTGATGGGATTGGGCACCACAGTGCCATGGCTGAAGCAAATAAATGTATAGCACAATGTTTATTAGTGATAAGTTCAATAAAAAATAATAAAACAGGAAGAGCATGAAGAGTGAAAGGGCAATCATTATGGAGGATGAGCAGAGAATTTCTCTCTGAGAAGGTGATATTTGAGCAAGGACCTGAATTAAGCATGAGAGTACATGGAGGTTGGATTTTCTGGGCAGAGGGCACAGCAAGAGCAAAGGCCAGGAGGCAGGAGCGTGCTTGGCCTGTTAGAGCATTTTCAATGAGGACTGGATGGCTGAAACTGAGTGACCAAGAAGAGTAGAGGGAAATGAGGTCTGAGAGATCTTTATAAAGCTGATTATCAAGTCCACCTGACACTCTACACTAGTCAGAATATATTTTCACCTTTCCTGGCAAAATCCCACATACCTGACCCCTTAAGCAAGTCTAGACCAATTTGTTGTTGTTAGGTGCCATTGAGTCAGTATCCAACTCATAGTCACCCTCTGTACAACAGGGGAAACACTATTGTCAGTGCTTGTCTGCTGTTCATAGGGTTTTCAATGGCAGATTGATTTTTGGGAGGGGGTTGCCAGGTCCTTCTCCCAAGCCTACAGCTTCTGGTGTTCCCAGGCGGTCTCCCATCCAGGTACTAACCAGGCCTGATCCTGCTTAGCTTCTGAGATCTGATGGGATCGGATGCCACAGGGCTACAGCTGCAGGCAGACCAACTTAGGCAAGAAAAAAAAATGTATTCACAATGTTAACACAGTCTCTCCAAGCCCCTCCCCCATACAATCTTGAAGATCTGAAATGACAGTGTTTAAAATAGGACAGTAAGAGAAATAGTTAGGAAATAACCATATCAGAGTCTCTTGGCCCCAAATCTATTGGACATGCTTTAGCAGAACTCCAGACTCCCCTGCTTATACACAAACTTGTATTTTTAGTTATCTGGCTGCATTTTTTTTCCTGTGGAGAAAGCACTGAAACATTATCAGATTTTCAAGGTAGGCGATAATGCCATCAAGATTAAGAACCAATGAAATAGAGAGTTTCTATGAGTGACTTCTCTTATATTTATACTTGGGGAAATAGAGTGGGTATCAAAATCACCTGCTTCTTTGATCCTCCAAATGAGGCCAGTTTTGGTGAAGGGTAACAATCTAGCAAATAAGAGAAAATTTTAGCTGTTAAAAAATATATATTTTCAAAGAAGATGTGAGCTAAATAAGCCACAGTCCCCTGATAGGCCCACGTGCAGGGTCCTGAGATGTGTACTGAGACGAAGAACTCTGGGGTCCATGCCCCATCCCCCTCAGTCTTGTTTGCAGTACATCATCCTGGAATAATTTCTTTCCTTCTGTCGTCCTTTCTTTATAAGAAAAATCTTTTGTTCTAAAGGTACAGAATAAATAAACCCAAGTCTATATAAGCAAGAAACCTCCTCCCGGGCTATGTCTTCTCTCTTAAACTGTAAACCATTACCCTCCATGGATTTGTGTCCACAGTCTTCTACCCACAAGTCAGAGACAACCAGTCTGACTGTTTTATTAGTCATGTATGACAATCCCATCAGCAATATCAATATCACAACCCAATGACAGTTAATGTTACTGAATGCATGTTTCTGTGTAAAGTGCTTTTTGTCTTATCTTATTCAATCACCGGGGCTGGGATTTAGCTCAATTGGTAGAGCACCACTCTGCAGTCTCTAAGGTCCAGAGTTTGATTCCCAGCACCACAAAAATGGGAGAAGGATGTGGCATTACACTCCCAAAGCAATCCTGAAACAATCAGCCATTGAAAACCCTATGAGGGTCACTATGAGTCGAACACAACTTGATGGCACCTAACAACAACAGCATTCAATCACCTAACAGTCCTATGTTGTCCTTAGGTGCCATAGAGTTGGTGTCCAACTCATAGCCACTATGTACAATAGGTAAAACACTATTGTCATGCTTCTCTGTTGTTCATAGGGTTTTCAATGACTGATTGATTTTTGGGAGGGAGTTGCCAGATCCTTCTCCCAAGCCTACAGCATTTGGTATCCCCAGGCGGTCTCCCACCCAAGTACTAACCAGGCCCGACCCTGCTTAGCTTCTGAGATCTGAAGGGATTTGATGCCACAGTGGTACAGCAGCAGGCCTAACAGTCCTATAAGCAGTTATTACTATTAATTCTCTTCCACAGACACTGAGGTTAAGAAAGTTTCATTTATGTGACCAGGGTTACACAACTGAAATGTAAGCCTGGGAATCAGACCCAGGACTGCCTCACCCACAAAGCCAGCCTGAGTTCTAAAGCACAATTCTATAATGCTCTCCTGAGATAACTAAACTGAAATGGAATCTCCTCACGTTGCAAAGCAATTTTTCCAAAATATAAATTTCACAGGTGTGTTGCCAAAGATGCTAACACGATCAATACTTGAAAATGCAAATGTAATCATTATATTATGTTCACCTCAGAACACAAAAGCTTGATTGCATAAAAAATGCTGCTTTTATTAGTAAACAGGAGAAGGTTGAAACAATCTGCCATTTTTATATTGCTTTATCACTACTGGGTTAGAGTATGAAAATTTGATCAAAGCACCTTCTTAAGAATTCAGTTTCATTTATATTTTCCATCCCCAAATATAAATATGGAGATGGTACATATCAGGGACATTAAGCACACTTGTATAAAAATGGGACTGAATGTTGCATTGTAATTCTCATTTTTATCCAGCAGAATTTGGGGAAAATATACTTAAGTGACTCTGGAAGCCATGGTTCAGCAAAATGCCATCAAGCAACATATCTCAACCTAATATCTGGTATCAAGTATTCAGGAGTTATATTTTCAATGAAAAGCATCTTTTGGATTTGTAGCACCAAAACAAAAAGAAATACAAGATTATAATTTTATGATGTGTGTCACTTAGAGGAAAAAGAGCAACTCTTTTATTTCATTTCCTTTGCTGTTGTAAAAACAAATCATTCCCTACTTGCTGCTCCCCTCTCCTTCATGAAGTAAGAGTCTCTATAAGGGAAGACTGATATTAGGTATTATTGAGTTGGGTCTGACTCATATGGACCCTATGTATAACAGAATGAAACACTACCCAACACTACCATGCCCAGCACTGTGTTGGTCCTTCTCTACTATTCATAGGGCTTCCAATGGTGGATTATTTCAGGAGTGAGTTGCCAGATCCTTCTCCCTAGCCTGCAGCATCTGGTATTCCCAGGCAGTCTCCCGTGCAAGGACTGACCGAGCCATCTCTGCTAATAAGGATTGGCCTCTACATTTTTCTGGTAATTGGAAGAAGATATTTGAGTTATTAACTAATGTCCTCACTAGCCTCTTAGTAGAATGCTCCCTATTTTCTCTCTTAAGTAATCTAATAATTAGTACAGGATTGGTTCAAAAATAAGACCATTGTGTAAAGCCGAGCACAGTGACACACGCCTGTAATCCTAGAGGCTTGGGAGGCGGGGGCAGGAAGATCGCAAGTTCGAGGCCAGAGGCAGTTTGTGTAATTTAGTGAGACCCTGTCTCAAAAAGTAAAAAAGTGGGTTGAGGGTGCAGCTCAGTGGTCCAGCATTTGCAGAGCATGCAAGTGCAAGGCCCTGCGTTCAACCTCCAGTACTGACAAAAAAAAAAAAGAAAGAAAGAAAAAACAACGTTGTGCCGAGCTGGACCTGAAAGTGTCCAGACAAAGGTGAGCCTTTGATTGCCTTTGCACTCATGCTTCACTCAGGCCACCAATTCCAGGAGCCAAGCAGATATTTTGCAACTTAGCACTGGAAGCATTTGGAAGGATTTTTTTTTTTTTTCTGAAAGCTGCTGTAATCAGGACCATGGAAATCAGGTGCAGACACATCAGTCAGGAAAACAGCTCTGAGAACTCTTGTGTTTTTCTAATTTAGAAGCAGCCTGTCTGTTGACTGCTTGTGTATTCACCTGATCTGTGGAAGTCCTCTCTCTAACCTAGCCCAGGGGGAAATTACCATCATCTTGGCTTGAAATCAGTGAGAGCCATGGAAATCACCATATGGTGTGATTTCTGGTTTGTTAGTTGTGCAGAGAGCACCCTTTCCAGGCTGTACCTACCAGTGAAGCAGCTCCTGACTGAGTCACAGCTGAAGACAGAAGCAAAGCTATTCACCTAGCCCATGGACTACTGTAAAAGGCCTCCTGTTAAACTGTGTCTTAATTTTCAAGAAATTTAAATACCTTCAAATACCAAAGCTACCTTCTCATATAACTCTGCTCCTGCTTCTTAGGAATAAAAACAATTTATCTTATATTTTAAGATTATAAGCTACCTAACATCACAGGTGACTAAAGGATTCAGGTAACTTACAGTGTCAATCAAAGAATGTCATCTTTCTTTAATTGCAGATTTTTACAGCACAGTTTCATCCTCACTGCCCACCTTAAGTGGCGGGGAAGTTAAAAAGAAATTTATCTTTCTTTTTTGGGCTTGTTCATGATAGACACATTTAACTGTATTTTATCAATTCTTAGACTTACATTTTTAAAAAGAATTTAACATCTCAAATTTGGATAGCTTAAAATTTATGATTTGGGGCTGAGATTTAGCTCAGTTGGTAGAGCACCGCTCTGCAGTCGCTGAGGTCCAGGGTTCAATTCCCAGCACCACAAAAATGGGAGATGGATGTGGCAATCCACTCCTGAAACAATCAGCCATTGAAAACTCTATGAGGGTCACTATGAGTAGGACACAACTGGATAGCATGTAACAACAACAAAATTTATGGGATACCTTAGTTTAATTAACAGATTTTTTTCTTTCTTACCATTAATGAAGCATAATATTTTCATGGTCATTTACTTAATCTAAATGCTCAGGTATCTCCAGATTTCCTTTCTATCAACATGCCCAGAGTATTTTGAGCTATGACATACTTATGAGGCAGAAACCTCCTCCATGGCTGCATCAGACACAGCTGTCTGACCAGTTTTCTACTTTCACCCGCACATAGGAGATTCTCTGTACAACTCACAATGGTTACTCGTCATCTGGGGTCCTGGGTAGTGACAGACACCTGCTCTCATCTGACCTTGTCTCACTCCAGGCTAAAGATGAGCAGTTCTCACTGTGTCATCTACTCCTGATCACCACTGTCACCATCAACAACCTCCCGTGCCTGTTTTACTCTCAGTAGGTCTTACTGGACTTCCTAAGATATTTGAAAGTAAGTAATGTAAATGAACAGACAGAAAACCTGTGTGACATGTCCTAGTACATAAACCCTTGATTAAGGAATGTGTTTTAAAAATATCCATAAGAAAAATAAAATTTTAAAAATTTCCAGATCCTGGGAACTTGCATATCAATTATAACTTCCAAGATCTTCCATAAAATTGTAAAGACCTTATAGAGGATGACATAATGCCCAAAGGCCATATTAGAGTTGACATAGTACCTGCACAATAACCTAAAATAAGCAATTTTTTCTCTTTGTTCTCTACTTCTGCAAATTCACAGCCACCCTTTATATAGCAGCTTCCCTATCTACTCACCCAATATTTCTAAAGGTAAACTAGGTGTATCCATCAGCTTGTTTGAAACTCTGGCAAAATACTTGACAAAATAACTTCTAGGAGGAATGATTATTGGGGCTCATGGTTCAGAGGATTTCAGTCCATAGAGGCAGGGCAAGTGACAGGACCATTGGCAAACAACCTCAGGTCATGACAAATCAGGAACAAAGAGCTTACTAGAACCAGGGGGCACACCTAAGACCCCCAGAGACCCACTCCTAGTGACCCACCTCTCCAAGCTGAGTCCCACCTCCTAAACTTCCATTGCCTCCCAAGGTAGTGCCACCAGTTAGGGACCAAATATTCAAACACAAGACTTTTGCAGGATGCCTTAGATTTAAACCACAACATTCATCTCCCGGCTCCCAAAGCTACATGGCCACCTCAAAATGCCAAATGCATTAAACCTAACTTTAAAAGTCCCCAAAGTCTTAACAGTACTAACCTTGTTCAAAAATTCAAATCCAAAGTCTCCACTGAGGCAAACTTAGCTCTGAGCCTTTGCAAAACAATAGGTTATATACTTCCAACATACAATGGCACAAAATAAGCATTTCCATTCCGAAAGGAAGGAATAGGAGCACAGGAAGGAAAGATTGGTCCAAAGCAATAACAAAACCAGCACTGCATACACACCCTGTAGCTCCATGCCTGACACCTGGCACACATGGTAGCATCATCTGGGCTTGAATAGGCTTGGGAAGTTCTACCTCTATGACCTTGCCATTTGCAGGCTACGTGGTTTCCTTGGGCTGGCTCCACCCACTGCTGTTAACTCTCCCTGGCAGACATTTCACATTGTCAACATTGCCAACACCTTTGGTCTCTACTGAAGCTTAGGCTCCACCCTAAAAATGTCATTCATCGACCCTTAAGATCCCTGCATAGGGAAGCCATCCCTAGTGCACATTTCCTGGTCTTGAAGCCTATTCTCTGGAACCATGGTGGCAGTTTCCATAAACCCATAACTCTTGCATCGTTTATGCCTGAAAAACCAGCACCATGTGGATTATCCCAAGGTTTGCTGCCAGCTGGAACAGTAGCTGAGCCCTCTTTGCACAGATTCAGCAGTGACTTCTCTGTGCCTAAGCTGGGAAACCATTTCACGGAATGGCCCTATTAGATCAGGGTGACTGAAATAATAAATAATCTGGGATAATATGACATGGATTAGCACAGGCACATAATATTATTATAATGTAATCCCATGTAACTGTGATGTGATTGGACAATGATCCTGGCAATCAGCTACTATTACATAGAAGCTTTCGAAGCCCCTCCTCTAGCACTGGGGGCATAGAGAGTTGATGGGGCACTTGGAGGGTGGAAGCTACAAGCTGTAGCACTGCACAGGGAATAGAGAGGTAAATCGTGGAATAAAGCATGTCACACTTGTCTTTGGCTCCCCAAGCATGTTTTGGTTTTGCTGTGGGCCCCAAACATCCATCTCTAGCTAAGCTTAGCTCAGATGCAACAGGCTCCCTTCTAGAATGGGGCCTTTGGCATTCTTTTAAAATGAAAGTCTTTTAAATAGGTTTGCCATTTCACAACCTGGGAAAGGTCTGACCAACTGCTTAATGGGAGAGGTCTAACCAACTGCTTCTTTGCCCCCAGGGGATTCCTATTATTCCAGCATAATGTGTATGGCTTCTATTTACTAATATTTATCTCCTTAATAATTACTGCCTCCTTGCAGGAGCTTGTTTGCAGCAACTTTAAACTCACCATGCCTGCAGCTGTAGCACCATGGTGACCAATCCCGTAAGATTTTGGAAGCTAAGCAGGGTCAGGCTTGGTTAGTACTTCAATGGGAGACCGCCTGGGAACACCAGATACTGTAGGCTTGGGAGAAAGACCTGGCAACCCACTCCCCCACCCCACCCTGCCAAAAAATCAACTTGCATTGAAAACCCTATTTGTAGCAGAGAAGCACTGACAATAGTGTTTTGCCTGTTGTATGTTCGGTTGCTATGAGTCCGACACTGACTTGGCAGCACTTAACAACGAACCTTAAACTCACCACAGCATTTTTCTTTCTCTACACAGCACATTTAAAAAATATTTCTCCTTCTTTTTAATCATAAATCTGAGTGAAAATATCCAGTAATAACCCAACACACAGCTTCAGTACTGTTTCTTTTTTATATTTCCTCTTCCAAGTTAATTGTTGTTGTTGTTAGGTGCCATCAAGTTGGTATCCGACTCATAGTGACCCTCATAGGGTTTTCAATGGCTGAGTGCTTCGGGATTGCCTCGGGAGTGGATTGCCAGGCCCTTCTCCCATTTTTGCGATGCTGGGAATTGAACTCAGGACCTCAGAGACTGCAGCACAGCGCTCTACCCACTGAGCTAAATCCCAGCCCTCCAAGTTAATTAGTCCACCACTTTTGAATTTAGACTCACTCAAATATTTAGGACTAGGGCACACTGCAGACAAACTCTTTGCTAGAATGTAACATAAATGGCCTCTATCCCAACTCCCAAAACTGTTCTCCTTTTCTTCTGAAATCCCATGTCATGGTTTGAATACAAAATGTTCCCCAAATGTCATGGGCTTTAATGTTTAGGTCTTAGCTAGTGGTGCTGTTTGTGGTAGTCATGGAACTTTGGGAGGCAGGACTCAGCTCTGGGCAAGTGGTCACTGGGGATGGGGCTTTGGAGATTTTTTTTTTTACCCAAACCTACAGTTTCAGAAGCTCTCTACCTCCTGCCCCACTATGACATGTGGCCATCTGCTATGGACTGGCCACCTGTCCAGATACCTGCTCCAGATACCTGCTCTGCCATCACACCTTCCTGCTACCATTATAGAATAATCCATGAACTGTGAGCTCCCAGTAACTTTTTCCTCCCTAAGTTTGTTTGGATTGGTTTTTCTGCTACAGCAATGACTGTTGACTAATGAGCCTCATCTTTAGTGTCTGCATTTCTATCAGCATTCTGATCTTCTGAACTCTTATCAAAACCACCCCTCAAGCTCTGTTTTCAGCATTCCAGGGCATCTCTCACCCACATCTCTAACCTCTACCAAGTGCAAAAAAGTGCCAACAGCCTAAGAACCACATGGTCCAGTTTGTACGCAATGACGACCCCACTGTCTGGTACCAATTTTTCATTTTAGTCAACTTGTTTATCACTGTGGCAAAATACTTGACAAAATAACTTATAGGAGGAAAGATTTATTTGGACTCATGCTTTAGAGGATTTCAGTCCATTAAGGTAGGGCAGCCATGGTGGCAGGGCAGGCAGCAGGCCTGTGGCAGACGACCTCAAATCATGGTGGATTGGGAGCAAAGACAGCTTACCCAGAACCAGGAGCTCACAAAATCTAACAAAGGCCCACCTCCAGTGGCTCACCTCTCCAAACTGGGTCCCACCTCCTAAAGTTCCATAGCCTCACAAGACAGTGCTACCAGCTAGCGACCAAATATTCAACCACATGGCCTTTATGGGACATTTTAGACTTAAACCATAACACTAGGCATGTGTTACTTCTTATGTAGCACAGCTGGTTACATAGTTCTACTAGTAAAAAAAACAAAATAGAAGTAATATATGGAGGAAGTGGTTGGAGACAAAAGGTAATGTTGATAAACAAATAGTACACTAAACTTAGGAGGTAAGCAGTGAAACTAAAGTGGGAAACCAATAACAGCAGGTGGCCTGTCCAAGAGAAGAGGTCTGGTCAATGTTGGTACTGGGAAGTGCAGCAGTTTAGGAGGCTAGAAACATAAACTTGAGTGACCTTCACTGTTGTGCTGTTGTAGCCATAGGAGACTAGGAGCCTGAAGAGGCAGAACAGAGAGAAAGCATAGAACCTGGCTGCACAGCCACAATTAGGGGATCAGAAGTAAAAAAGAAATTCATGAAAGAGACTAAGGTGTAACTAACTGAAGGATAGAAATAGCAGGGTATCACATAATGCAACTTGAGGCAAGAGACACTCAGAAAGGAGTGTCAAACATTATCAAATGACACTGAGAGGTCAAGGAGAACAGCAGGCAAAAAGGGAGGTGGAATATGACATTTGGAAGGTAACTCAAGAGGATACTGTCAATAGAAGAGTAGGGCAGAAGCCAGATTTTAAAGGTTAGAAAGTGAGCAGCTAATAAAGAAGACAGACTATGAAAACTATTCTTTCAGGAAGTCAAATTCTCTAGATAAACTGCAGAGAGCACAAACCGTATTTACAACATGTGCACTAGCCTATATCCCAAATGTTGCATTCTTAGTACATTCCACTTGTTTTTGTTTCAAGACATATTAAGAGAAATTCAGACGTATCAAAATTATATCTTCTCTCACCAAATTAATCATTTAGCTGTCTGCACTGCAATCATTCTTTATGGTCAGGATCAGGGCTTAGAAATTGACCCTTTACTAAGGTCAGTGGGAGCCCTCTAGTTTCTGGCTTCCTTCTTGCCATTCAGCAGTTTCCCTTCTAGAATTTACTGAAAACAATTCCTCTGCCAGGAACATCTGCCAGTGCTATATTTATTGATTTCAGAAAGCAAACAACCATGATGCTGTGTTTAGCAAATTATCAGAATATAGTGTGTCACCTAAAGCCCAAATGACCCTAGTCAACAGTGGCAAGTCACCTAAAACACATGGTTTTAGGGTGCACCTAGTATGTTTTTTGGTTGATCCTTTGGAGGCTTATTAAACTTCAAGCATAATCTTCTGCTAATTATTCTCTCTATGCATAACTATTCTTATGCATACATGCTGTATAACACTACCTGAACATAAGCATAGGCACCGTTCAGCTGATATTATGCCACTTCCAAAGCCAGAAACTTACTTCCCTGAAAGTTACACATCAGACTAGCATTCTCAACCTCCACTATCCACATTATATTTTATCTGTTGTGTGTTTGCTCTTTTAAAAGTAGAAATTGAGTTGAAACTATGTTCACTTAAAAACTTGCTTATGGATGCTTGTAGCACCTTTATTCATAATTGCCAAACTTGGAAGCCATCAAGATATCCTTCAGCAAGTGAAAAGCTAAATAAACTATGATATAGCCAGACAATAAGATATTATGCAGCAATATAAAGGAATGATATATCAAGCCATGAAGAGACAGAATGAATCTTAAATGCACGTTAAGAAGTGAAAGAAGCCAATCTGAGAAGACTACATAAGGTATGATTCCAACTGCAGAGACAGTAAAAAAAATCAGTGGTTGCTGACATTTAGAGAGAAGGGAGGGACGAATAGGCAGAGAACAGGAGATTTTTAGAGCTCTGAAACTATTCTGTATGACAATATTATGGTGGATCTGTCATTACATATTTGTACAAACTCATAGGATGTATGATACAAAGTGTAAACTCTAATGTAAACTATGGAATTTGAGTGATAATGATGTGCCAATGTAGGCTCATCAGCCTTAACACATGTGGCACCCTAGTGGGGATGTTGATGGTGGAGGAGGCTCTGCTTGTGTAGAGGCCATGGGGAAATGGGAAATCTCTGTACCAGTTTTGTTGTGAACCTAACACATTTTTCAAACAATCTATCACTAACAAACAAAGCATTAATCTAGATAGTCTATTTTTTAAAAGTAACAGAAAAAATGATATAAAGCTGCTAGTAAAAGAGATAAATGTGCCATTCTGGGCCATATGGTCATTTCATTCAAGGATTCTCTCCATCCTGAATCCTGAGCCTCACCTTTGCAAGCTCAGGGAATTAGTTCTGTCTGTGCACCCAGCATAGTCAGTCTTAGAATTGAGCTCATGTTGACTGACCTTGAGAAGATAATAAAGGAAATGCTAGTTTATTAATTTGTGATGAGAAATCTACCTTTGCAGTGTATCAGGAATTTAGGTGCTTTCCAGTACATCCTCCTGTAGGAAAACTGTACTAGAGCAGAAGAGCAAGTTACCTGGCCTCAGATCCACCTGGCCTTCCCCTCTTTTCTGCCACCCTCTGGCTATGGGATCCTGATCAATTAAATTATCCATGCTAATATTCAAATCCATCCAGCTAGCTCAGTATGTCACAATAAAAAGTAAATGACCAGGAAACATTCACTACTGCTACATGGAAGCAGGAATCATAGATTATTTGGTGACAATGGAATCAGAGAAACCGTGGCTTGGTAGAAATTCTTATATCATCAGAATTTGTTTCTGGATTACTTCTCATATATAGAAGAAACCTCCTCCCTCACCCCCAGGGCTATAAAATTGTGCTCTTATATTTTAATCTAGTATTTTATGGTTTTATTTTTCACATGTAAATATTTGCTCCCGCTAAAATATATTTTGTTTAAGGCAGTGGTGTCCAACATTTTGGCATCAGGGACTGGTTTCATAAAAGACAATTTTTCCACAGGTGGGGGCATTAAGAGGGGGGGCTTCGGGATATGAGCTGATGGAAAGTGGCTGTAAATACAGATGAAGCTTCACTCCTTACCCACTGCTCACTTCCTGCTGTGTGGTCTGGGGGTGGTGGACTGGGTAGCTAGAGATCTCTGGTTTGAAGAATAGCTTTATTTTTTTTCTTAAATGGTTACTTGGTTATCTCATTTTATTTTATTTTATTTTTTATTTTTCTATTTTCTCTCTTAAAGGATAAATTCCTAGAGATAGGGGCATAATTTCATGCCATATTTACTCTTTGCTGGTATGAAATTCTTTTTTAGAATATCTTATGTTTATAAGTTTTAAGTAATGAACATATGGGTACAGTTTTAAGTCACAGTACAGTCAATATAATTAGACTTTGGAAAGACAGAGAGCATTCCATTAGGATCTCTTTCTGGTTAGAAACCACTGATATATTGTTCAGCACAAACTCTTACATTTTGCTCTCAGCACCTGATGAGGGGTTTTTATCAATGGATGGCTGCTTGGTCCCACAAGAGGAACAGAGGGGAACAAGCCAAACAGTGAGTTCTAAATGGAAAATTTATTTAATCTTTGAGTCTTTAGAGTTCTTAATTGTACAATGAGTAAAATAATGCTTATTTTTATCCATCAATTTTATATAAGGATAAAGTCATATCATAAAAATGTCTGTGCTTTGAAGAATTGTTCTCTGTTGTAAGACTGTGCTGTGGCTAGTGTGCAGCTTCAGGGGTCCTTGACTGGTGCCAAGGAGGAACTTCTTGATTACCTCAAAGGGGCCTTAGAAATTGCTGGAAAAGGAATATACCTGAGAATTAGGATTCGATTTGGAAGACCAGGAACAACTTGATTATAATTAGGGTTTTTGCATGACATAAAAATGAACTTGACCTGTAGCCATACCACTGTGGCATCTGATCCCATAAGATCTCAGAAGCTAAGCAGGGTCAGGTCTGGTTAGTACTTGGATGGGAGACTGCCTGGGAACACCAGGTGTTGTAGGCTTGGGAGAAACACCCAGCAACCCATTCCCAAAAAACAATCAGCCATTGAAAAACCCTATGAATAGCAGAGAAGCACTGACAATAGTGCTTCGTCTGTTGTACATAGAGTTGCTATGAGTTGATTACCGACTTGATGGCACCTAACAATAACAATGTAGATGAACTTATAAGCAGTACCTCCTGAGTAGAAACGAATACAACTATTAGACCTTCCACAGCATGGGTGCAGAAAGGCATTGTATAGTGGCTGCAGATGAGAAATTATTGGCAGATGAATGGGAGCTGGGTAGCTCCATAGTGTCTTCACATCTTTTTTCTACAACCAGCCCTCCACTTTTCAGTTCTCTATCTCTATCTCTCTCTTCCTTTCACTTTCTCTCTCTCTCTCTCTCTCTCTCTCTCTCTCTCTCTCTCTCTCTCTCTCTCTCTCTCACACACACACACACACACACACACACACACACACACACACACACACCCTTCATTCACAGTCACTAAAGCAGCCAGGGATATGTGCTGAGTGTTCAGATCCATTTTGGATCTTTGGATCCACTATGATATTCATGTCAAGTTCATGTTCTCCACAGGCTACTTCCAGCTAAGGACTGAGCAAAGAAGGGGAAATAAGACCAGAGACTTGTGAGAGAATCTGTTAAAAGGAAGCTTTTGCTCTGGGCTCCCCATCAGCCTAGGCAAGACTTTCTTAGCTGCTCTGTGGTTGGAGGTTCTTCTTACCTGATCCTCTTTCCATCCTGTTCTCCATTTACAAAGGTCAGAATTTATCCCAATCTGAAAGTCTTCCCAGCAACCCTCCTTCTGCCACCTTTATCCTTCACAGTTGTTCCCAGCAAACCTCCTGCACATCAAATTCTGGTGTCTGATTTTCTGTAGACCCAAACTACCACATTCACTCAGTGCTCTAGTCCTAATTTTAGTTATTTATTCTCACAAATTTTAAGAGGAAGGCCACTGTAGTGCACAACCGAAGAAGGCACTGTCCCCATTATAGTCTGATGTATGGTGTATCCAGATTTATACAGTGGCCCTATTCGAGAGAAAGGAGAATGAATTTAAGAAAATAGTTTTAATAGGTATGAGAATCTCCCTAGGCTAAGTCTATACACTTAGTATTCCTGAACAGTCTGCTGCTTGAGATTTTTGGAAGCCCTCCAATTGGGGCAATACCAACAAAGACAAAGCCAATCCTATGATTCTCAATCTAGGCAGTCTACCTGCCTGCACCATTTCAAAGCCTTTCAAAGAGATTATAGTACATGAATGGGCATGACTGTGTTCCAAAAAATTTTTTTAAAAACTTTATTTATGGTCTCTAAAATTGGAGTTTTATGTAATATTTACATGTCACTAAAATCTTTTGATTCTTTTTTCAGCTGTTTAAAAGTGTAAAGAGCATTCTTAGCTCAAGTCATACAAAAATAGGTGGTGGACCAAATACAAAAGCAGCTAGTGAGCCAGATTTGGCCACCAGTTGTATTTTACTGAGCCCTGCTTTAGTCCACTCACTTAAGGGTCACAGAAGAGAGAAAATAGAGCCATTCTGCTGGGTCTTGAGTTTCTTTGTTTGTTTGTTTGCTTCCCTGTTTGGGATTTTATTTGGGGGAAAGTATTTTTCTTTCCTTTCTGGCGGGGGGATATATTTTAGAAGGTACTGAAAAAAGATGAAAAGCCCCTTAGCTTTCTGCCACACATTATTGAATTAAGCGCTAGTATGAAGAAGCAGTATTCTGTATGGTTTGTTTGATCACACTGTTCTCTGATGCCATATCTAATTTTTCTAGCTTGACCTTTCCTAAGATTCTCCTGGCTCTTTCATCAGGATTTAAATGAAAGGGCAAAGCATTTTGCATGAATATAAAAGCAGAATGGGAATTCTATAAAATTCACTGAAGTGGAAGAAACTCCAGACAACTAATGGTGTTCGTGAGTCCACTTGCTCTCAGGGATCTTACTTTCATATACTACATAGTAAACCTCTGGATGCCAGGTATGGTGGTGCACACCTGTGACTCTAGCACTCAAGATACTGAGGTAGGAAGATCAATGTGAGTTCTGTTCTATATGGAGAGTTCTAAGCCAACCAGGGCCACACAGGTGAGACCCTGTCTCAATACCTTTGGAGAATGGACTATCACATACTGATGAAAAGAGTCTATAAAGAATCAAAGGAAACAAGATTATCATATATTGAAATAGAACATTTATCACACTACTGGTTTTGACTTTTCTGTTTCAAGAAAAAAAAACTTGAAGTGTTAGTAAAGTTGTGCATGAATATTACCTAACCCCTTCTTCAAAAAATATCCTTCCTTGTTGAAAACCCTCTATAATAACCTGAAAGACACAATTTTCTGTCTGTTGTGTCTAGATTAGAGTCAGCTCCAAAGAATAGCAGTACCAATCATCAAACCCTAGCAGGCACTCCATAGCCTTTCTTTTCTTTTGAAGTTCTCAGTGACTTTATCTTTCATTTTCTCTATTTTTCATTTCCTTTCATTTTAAAAAGTTATTTTATTTTGATAAATTTTTAAGTTATTGAAAAGTTCAAAATAGGGTCTGGTGTGGCGGCTCATGTCTTGGGAGGCAGAGGCAGGAGGATCACAGATTTGAGGCTAGAGGTAACCTGTGTAACTTAGTGGGACTGTGTCTCAAGATAAAAAATAAAAAATGGGTTAGGGGTGCAGCCCAGTGATAGAGCACTTGCAAAGTATGTGTGAGGCCATGGGTTCAGCTCCAAAGTTCTACAGGAGGAAGAAAGGAAGGAAGGAAGGAAGGAAGGAAGGAAGGAAGGAAGGGAAAAGATTTGTTCAAAACATATATCACTACATTCCACTATCACTCCATTTATTTATTTATTTATCACATTTCCTTGTTATAAGAAATAAAATTATAATTAGCCTCCTTTGTATCTCTCCAGAAGCAACCACTATATGTTTGCTGCATATTTTCCCATTTCTGCTTCTTGTTGTTCCTTCTATACATATATGAGCCCACAAATGCCCTATAGTGTTATTTTCTATATTTAAATTTGAATAACTGAAATATATATATCATTTGGGCTGGGATTTAGCTCAGTTGGTAGAGCACTGCGCTGTAGTCTCTGAGGTCCTGAGTTCAATTCCCAGCACCACAAAAATGGGAGAAGGGCCTGGCAATCCACTCCCAAGACAATCCTGAAACAGTCAGCCATTGAATACCCTATGAGGGTCGCTATGATTCGGATACCGACTCAAAGGCACCTAACAACAACAACAACAATATATCATTCAGCAGCTTGCTTTTTTTTTCAATCAATACCATGTTTTTAATCTTTCTTCACTTATGTCCTCTTGTTTAAAGCTGCTAATCACCCATGCCTGCAGCCATACCACTGTGGCGTCCAATCCCATCAGATCTCTGAAGCTAAGCAAGGTCGGGCCTGGTTAGTACTTGAATAGGTGACCACGTGGGAATACCAGATACTGTAGGCTTGGAAGAAGGACCTGGCAACCCACTTCTAAAAAACAATCTGCCATTAAAAACCCTACGAATAGCAGAGAAGCACTAACAACAGTGTTTCGACTATTGTACGTAGAGTCACTGTGAGTCAGACACCAACTGGACAGCACCTAACAACCACCACCCACACTCTCCTTTGGGGTTAATCTTGCAGTAAGACAAGTTGAGAAATAAAACTCTGCATCCCCATAGCCCTAATTTACTGATGTCTCCAAATAACAATACATGGGCACTTGTCATTTTAATGACTTTACTAGCAATAACAATGGGGAAATAAGAAATACTAACAACAAGAAATATGGAAAATTATAGAATTTCAAAAGTGTTAGAAAGTTCAGAAAACATAGTTCCATGCTGTAATTCCTAATATTCTGGCCAAACTGAATTGGTAGCTGGAAACCCTACTGATATCTTGTTCTGCTTTTGTTTTTGAAAGTGGAACTCAAAAAAACCTTATCCCTCCTTATGACTCAAAGACAAAAGAGCCTGGTGACGCTGCTTTGGGTAAGGAAGCTCAGCCTAGATTTCTGTAGTGGCCTGAAGAATACAAGAAAATCCTCCTTTGTTTTAAGTGGACAAGTTGCTCTTTGAGGACCTCTGCCTAGGACTGACCCCACTTCACAGGAGAGTTAGCTGATAAAAAGACAGTGATCAAGAGCATGGGCTTTGGACTCCACTTGCCTGGGTTTAAATGCCAGGCCTGTACATGACTAGTTATTTGAAGTTGGACAAGTTTCATTACTCTCACAAGTGTTATTTTCTTATCTGTAAAATCAGAATAATACTACAACATAACTCAGATGGCTCTTTGAGTATTAAGAGCTAGTCTACAATGAGCCCTGATAAATGTTAGTAGATATTATTACCGTTACTGTTATTGAGGGTTTTGCATATTCATCATCCCTACTTTGATTCACAGTCAATGAAGAAAAATGAACCTTATACCTCTTCTTGAGAATTTGTCATTTAGATTCAGTCAATACTCTGGGTTATCTAGTGATATTCAGTTTTAAGGGCAAGCTGAGCTAAAAATCCATACACGAATATAGGTTCAAAAGTTGATATCTCACTTACATATAGTTCCATAAATGTACAGGATTAAAAAACCAGCATAATTACTTTCAAGAAGTTTTGTGAATTCACATCAGAATGCCAACTAGGGAATCAATATTTTAGCAAGAGTGAAGCCTGAAAAGGTGGCCCCTAAAGAGTGCTCTGATGGCTGGGTGAGGTAGTTATCTGAATTAGTTATTTATTGGCTATAAAAGCAATGGTCAACAAAGAAACTGTCTATTAGAGGCTATGGTTATTTTTAACAAACCAACCCCATCTGTGTGGAATTATGTTGACACTCCCAGCATAAGACAATTGCAATAATAATTGGATCATTTGACATACTATGGAAAAGTACTTGCTATGGTTTTTCTCAAGAATTTCTATGACAATATGATGGACAGCCTCCACAAATTTTATTTATTTATATTTTACTCATTTATTTATTTATTGTGCTACTCGATGATTGAACCCAGAGCCTCACACATGCTTTGCAAGTGCTTTACCACTGAGCTGCATCCCTATCTCATTTTTATTTTCATTTTGAGACAAGGTCTCACTAAATTACAAAGCCTGCCTCTGGCCTTGAATTTACAATCCTCCTGCCTATGCTTTCTGGGTCACTGGGATTATAGGGATATTCCACAGCACTGGGCATTTCCACAAATTTTAGAAGTTTGGACTTCTTTTGGAGTTTTCAAGTAGAGTGGCCACCATCATAAACACCTTTGTCAATAATAATTTCATGTAACTCTGAAACTCATATACATAAAGCTAATGTGCAGGAGAAAATGAAGGACATGATTCTAAAACAAGAAAAGGAATTTAAAAAGCCATTTACAATATGAGCCATTTACAGTTTTGCAAATGGAAAAATATCAAAAAGAAAAGAAATTCGTGCTGTCATAGCACATGGGTTAGGGTTTAGAATGCCACTTAAAAGAAATTCTGTACCTGCCCTGAGCACAGACACTTTGACAGTCAGAGGTTTTCCTCAGCTGTGCTCAGTAGACACCCTGTGGAGCTTGGATTTTATGGATATTGAAAACAGAGACAATGGAGTATTATGCAGTGGTCCTCCAAGGCATAATCACTGCTCATTTGGTGCTCAAATACATCTCAGGAAAGTAATGGGTAGGAGTGTGAGCAGTGTCACCTGTGGTAAAAGAATTTATCAGAGCTCAAGATAGTATAGAAAATAAAAAGTTTATTAGTACACTGCAAGTGGGCAGTGGGCAGAAGCAACAAGAGATGTTTATTGCTCTGTACCTGGGTAATGGGATGCTGGTGTTTGTAAGGGGTCTCTGGGCAGCCTGCAGCTGGCTCGGCATTGGCTGAAAATAGCTCACTTTTGAAACATTTTGGGAGTTTAGCCTGATTAACTTTGTTTTGAAGAGTTTTAGCTGCCTTGTCTTGGTAGCCTGTAGTTTTAATGGTGGGGCTGCTCTCAGAGAGTGCCTATTATGTCACATCTCTATTATGTCACGTCAACATCTATAGCACCCTTAGAACTAGCTTTCCAGCTGGGCATGTTGGTGCACACCTGTAATCCCAGTGACTCAGGAGGCAGAAGCAGAAGGATCCTAAGTTCGAGGCCCGAGGCAGGTTGTGTAACTTAGCAAGACCTTGACTCAAAATAGAAAATAAATGGTCTGGGGGTGTAGCCCAGTGGTAGAGCACTTGCAAAGTATGTGTGAGGCTCTGGATTCTATCCCCAAGTACTGCAAAAAGAAAGAAGAAAGAAAGAAAGGGAAAGAAGGAAGGAAGGAAGGAAAAGAGTTTTTCTCCACATAAACCACTTGACTTGTTTTTTTAAAACTCTGAAGACCAAAGCCAAATCCAATGTTTTCATCAGTTTCTAGCCACAGAAAACAGGATGCAGAAACCATGTCACCTGTAGCAGTCCAAATTTTTCTTGGGCCATATATGATTTTATTCAAACACACAAATAATTTTTGATTCTCCAATAATAAACAGCATGAAATTCTTTGATTATGATTAGGTGATGCTGGACTTCTGTTCAGCCAGCTGTTTGGATAGGACTCTAACTCTACCTGGATAAGTTGTTAGGCACATTTGTGGTGTCACTTGCTTGTTAAAATACTTATGGGAGGTAATGTTGGAGCATGAAGAAGAACTCCCAAAAAAACTATAATTTATTTATGAAAATGGTGTATTTATTTTTAGAGGTTCTTACTTCACTCATCTTCCAAGTACTCTCCATGTGATGCAATATACCTGATGTTTTCTCCACTACTCAAAGCAGGCTTTGAACTCATCAATTTTGATAACTGTTAGTGCTTCTGCAGGGTTTTGTTTCTCCTCCACATTGACAAAACACTTCTCTTATGAGACTTTTTTTCATCTCAAGAAATTTTTTAAAAAGTTGCACAGGGTGAGATCAGGTGACTAGGGAGAATGAGTCACAAGGATCATGCCATTTTGGGTCAAAAACTGGTGGAACACTCCATGCAGTAAGGGCAAGTGCATTGTCATGATGGGAAAACCAGTCACCTGTTTGCTACAACTCTGCATGTTTCTTCTGCAAATCTTGAGGCAATCTTCTCAAAACTTCCAGATAGTAAAAACTGCTTGATCGTTTGACCAGGAAGAATAAAATCCAATTGCACAATCCCTCTACCATCAAAGGAACAAGTAACATTGTTTTCACATTTGTTTCCAGTTTTGTTGTTGTTGTTGTTGTGTTGTTGTTGTTGTTGTTATTTAGGTCCCTCCTCATATTGCCTGTGTTAGAAATAGGCTTCACCCAGGTTACTCATGAGCCATTTGCAAAGAGAGCACAGTCCTCTGATTTAGGAAAGTTTTGATCTTGAAGTTGCTTCTTGGATTTATGACTACAAAGTATGTGCCAGATTAGTGGCCTCTCTAATTATTGCAGCTAATCCCTCACCATCACCAAACATATTCTCTAATACTGTTTCCAATGTGTACTTGGATTTATACACCCTGAGAAAGATCATATTGTTATTATGAACAGATGAAACACATGTTATAGCTATTATAGAAAGCTAATGCTGCTCAAATTAGGGTCTAGATCCTTTCAAGCCTTTTTTTAAAAGAATTGTTGTTATTTGAGGATTATCATTTCAGTACTGTCTAGTCTCATTTTATTTTAGGACACCAAACTTGTAAATAGGAGGCAAAGTTTCTTCTAGTCAAAGACTCACCTTCTCCACTTAGTCACTAAAACATTCCATTTTAATATGACTTAACTTTAAAAAAAAAAAAAAGGCTGGAGTTTAGCTCAGTTGGTATAGTACTGCCCTGGACTATCCTAGGACCAGGTTTTGATCCCCAGCACTGCAAAAATGGGAGAAGAACCTGGCAATCCACTCCCTAAGCAATCTTGAAACAGTCAGCCCTTGAAAACCCTATGAAGGTCACTATGAGTCATACATGACTCAATGACACTTATCAACAACAACTTTGAAAAAAGAAGGTGCATCCCACTAAAAGGATTTTATAATAATGTGGCATAAACGTATATGCTCATTTTAAGTTCACAATAAAAATAAATCCTGCATTTGAAAGACTTGGGTGAATTTGAGCCACAAGACAAAAAAGAAGCTGATCACATATTTGCTAAATATTAATTCTCTACTGAGCCATGAAATGGATTAAGGTTCTAAAAATAAATATTAATGGGGAGTTTCTGCCAGTACTTTCCAAGAGAATACATTTTAATAAAACATATCAAGTGAGAATTTCTTATCCCTGGAATGAAAATAAGCTAAATCTTCCTTTTAAGAAGAAATCCTTTACTAGTTTGAATGAGTGTAACCTCTGCACATTTGTTGTCCTTTAAACACTGATTATTTGGGACCTAGAAAGTCTTTCTAACCTTCTGGTCTTTTGAGAAAGCTCTATGCACATCCCTGTCAAATGCCTACATGTTGACTCAGTTTTGATGAGCATCTTGGTACCTTTAATAGAAAACTTTGTGTCCTTTATTTTTCTCTGCCACTTCATGACATCAGTTTAGATAAATTCATAAAAAGAACAATGGAAAATATGCTTAAGATTCTACCATTTTAGCAGATTTATCATTCTCCTTGATTTGCCCACACACAAAAAAAAATTAACTCATACTTCTAGAAGTAATTACAAAATTTATATATTCATAGAAAACCAGCATACAAGTAGATGATATCACAATTTGATATTTATGAAATGCCAGTTTTCCATAAATATAGAAAATCAGAAATTATCATTGGAGCTGTTTATTAACATTTGGATGGAAATACATAACAAATGGCCCATTATTCATTAAAATTCTTTAATAATACAATTGTCCCTATCTCAAAATAGTCCTATGTGATATCCATGTTTTGACTTCAGAGTCACTTACACTAGTCTGATTACATTTAAAATAATACTTATTAAAATTGTCTCATTGGCCTTTTGCTATACATTTTTAGATATTTACCAATTTTAACTTTTATATTTATATATGCACATGTGCTTCTGTTTGACTCCAAGCACAAGATTTGCTCTCAAGAATCTGTTTTATTAGCCAAGATTGTGGTTGAGATACTGAGACTGAATTAGCATGAATCTTTTCTTTAACTTTGAGCTATCTGTAGTGTAAGCCCTGTTAGCCATTTTGTTCATGTGTCAAGATAGAATGAGGTGACGGTGTAAAAGTGCACTGATCTTCAGAGCCCTTTCAGTGCTCCTGGGTAAAGAACCATTGGGCACATAAAGATGGGTAATTTACTTATTCACAATTTAAGAAAATAAGCTGTACATTCTTTATAATCACAAAATATTAAATTTATAAAAAGAGAATACTTTCTATCACTCTTTTGGTCCATACTCCAGAAGTTTTGTGGGGTTTTAGGTTGTTATTATTGGTGGTGTTTCTCCCCTTCTCAAAGTAACAGGGGTTTAGATGGCCACTTTTGCCAAGGCTCCTTTCAACAGTGACTAAGAGAGCTATTTTAAGGAACACTTTTACATTGTTGGTGGAGCTGTAAATTGGTGCAACCACTATGGAAATCAATATGGAGGTACCTCAAAAAACTAAAAATAGATCTACCATATGACCCAGCTAGAACACTATTGGGAATTTACCCAAAGGGAGATGAGTCATCATACCACAGACACCTGCATCTCCATGTTCAATGCAGCGCTTTTCACAATAGCAAAGATATGGAATCAACCAAAGTGCCCTTCAACAGAAGAATGGATAAAAAAACTATGGTATATATACACAATGGAATACTATTCAGCAATCAAGAAAAATGAAATAGGGTCATTTGCAGCAAAATGGATGGAATTAGAGAAAATTATTTTAAGT
>VMDO01002002.1:0-40567 GCA_007922755.1 Pedetes capensis
ATCTCGGAAGCTAAGCAGGGTCGGGCCTGGTTAGTACCTGGATGGGAGACCGCCTGGGAACACCAGAAGCTGTAGGCTTGGGAGAAGGACCTGGCAACCCCCTCCCAAAAAAAATCAATCTGCCATTGAAAACCCTATGCACAGCAGAGAAGCACTGACAATAGTGTTTCCCCTGTTGTACAGAGGGTCGCTATGAGTCGGATACTGACTCGACGGTACCTAACAACAAGAGTTATAGGTACTCTAACTAGGGAAGGGTGTTCATGTTGTCTCATAAGGAAGAAAGGCAAGTTGCAGGGTGCAAGGGGTAATATGATCCTATCTGGGGACAGAAAACGTGTGTGGGTGTGTGGGCACATGGGCATAGTAATAACTACGGACATGATACTGGTGGAATAAACTGGCATTCACAAGTCAGCTCCATCGACTATGCGAGTGACTTCAGGTCTTCTTACCCCTTTGAGCCCCAAACTGGTTCATCTATATGACACAGAAACCCTGGAATTCACTCTGTCCGTAATGTTACTTGAGGGTGAACTGAGATAAAGCACAGAATGCATTTTCACTTTGCTTGCCACATACCAGGCATTCAAAACAAAAGGATCTGGGCTGGGGGCTCAGTGGTACAGCACTTGCCTAGCACGCACAAGGCCCTGGGTTCCATCTCTAACACCACAGAGAAAGAAAAGATGAAAAAAGAAAAAGAAAAAATACATCTCATCCTCACATAGCAAAGGTTCCTAAGAACACAGGGCAACCTTTCCATAGTGGCCACCTCTGGAAAATGGCATTAGTGGATACCCTCACTGTTCACATCGGACGTTTATGCCGTTTGGATTTCTGCAGTGTGCACACTGACTCTTATTAAAACGTGGTAAGGTGATATTTTTAGTGGGCTAGGCTGATGGCATCCTAAAAGGAAACATCTGAATTCTGAGGTTTCCAACCATCTCGTCTCCTGCCCGCTTGGGGATGTGCCCCCCTTACTGGGCTTGTCAACACCGCTGAGCAAGTCTCCCTGAACCTCAGAGGTGGGGATCAGCAAGGTCACTGTGGTACTCCTGAGACACAGGCAATGGCAATGCTGTCTGCCCCAATCAAACTGTCCCACATTCCCCTCTTTCTGTTCACTTCAAGCAGGATAAGCAGGAGAAGCTGGCCACTCAGGCTACAAGAAGGACATAGCAGAGAATAGCACTCATTTCCTGCGTCCTTACGAGCATCACACACTGTGCTAGAAACTTCTCCATCCCTCTGTTCATCTTTCATAGGGATCTTAAGGTAATGATGGATCCCCAGTTAGTAGAGGATGCAACCAAGGCTCAGAGAGCTTTTGGAACTTGCTCAAGGGCACATACCTACCAGCAAAGCCAGAATTCAATTCCAAGTCTACACAGCCATAAAATCTCAGCCTTCCATTATTGTTGTTGTTAGGTGCCATCAAGTCAGTATCAGACTCATAGCAACCCTATGTACAACAGGCAAAACACTCTTGTTAGTGCTTCTCTGCTATTCATAGGGTTTTCAATGGCAGATTGTTTTTTGGGAGTGGGCTGCTGGTTCCTTCTCCCAAGTCTACAGCACCTGGTGTTCCCAGGTGGTCTCCCCCTATCTAAGTACTAACCAGGCCCGACCCTGCTTAGCTTCTGAGATCTGACAGGATCGGATGCCACAGGGTTACAGCTGCAGGCCAGCCTTCCATAGGGTGCACCATAACAATCCATGTGCTCTGTCATAGGAGAAGGAGAAGAATTCTTTTATGTTTTTTGTTTGTTTGTTTTGTGTGTGTGTGGCACTGAGGACTGAACCTAGGGCCTCGTACATATTTTTCCAGCACTCTGCCACTGAGCTGTACCCACAGACCATTTTTTATTTTTTTATCTTAAGACAGGGTCTTACTAGGTTATGCAGGCTGCCTCTGGCCTCGAACCTCAATCCTCCTGCATCCACCTCCTGGGTCACTGGGATTGTAGGTGTGCACCACCACATCCAGCTAAGGGGATGAATTCTTACAATGGATAGCACCTGTCTAAAGCATGGATAGTACCTGGGTAATACATGGATAGGATAATACATGGATAGTACCTGTCTAAAGCATACCAAAGGATTGACTGTACAAATTCTACCATCTCTGAGATGCCCTCCCTTGAAATTTGCAATGATAGACTTGGTTTAGTATTTCTCAAATTGTTTCTGGGCTTCTGCTTGGTTTGTTTTTGGGTCATGGTAGTAAGTATTCTATAAGAAATAGGTTCCAAGGGGTGGGGAGGTAGCTCAGTGGTAGAGCGCTTGCCTGGCTATTCACAAGGCCTTGGGTTCCAACCCCAGTACAGAAAGAAAGAAGGAAAAGAAAAGAAAGGCAGGGAATTCTAGGTGGAATTAGTTTTGCATATTAGGTCCTCAGAGTACAAGACTTCTCAGAGTCTTTAAAGTGTCCAGTGGGATAAATACTAATCGAAAGTAAACATGTCTTCATTTTCTCAGCTGGCCTTTCCAGACACATTCGGAACAGTAGAAAAGTTTGTTGTTGTTGTTAGGTGCCGTCGAGTTGTGTCCGACTCATAGTGACCCTCATAGGGTTTTCAATGGCAGATTGTTTCAATGGCAGATTGCCTTTGGAGTGGGTTGCCACGTCCTTCTCCCATTTTTTCAGTGATGGGACTCGAACTCAGGACCTCAGAGACTGCAGAGCGGCGCTCTACCAACTGAGCTAAATCCCAGCCATGTAGAAAAGTTTAGACATTTAAATCTAAGATCACAAGAAAAAGTTCCAGGTCTCTCCTAAAATCATCCCTAGTCCTTCAGAAATACCCAAGGTCCTAGGTATGCCTGAGTGGAAGAAGATGAACCCCAGGTTCATATGACTCACACATTTTTATAACACCAACCCACAACTTTCTCAATGGGAAACTCTAAAAATAACTTGTGACCAACTTGAGTTAGAGAACAGATGAAAGAGTCCACCGTTGCCTCATCACCTCTCATTTATTCATTAAGTCCGACATGTGGTTTTGAATCACATGCAATGTGCAACACTTTTGATGTAGGAAACCTACTTTCTCTCATTCTCAGTTATTATGAAACGACTTGTTTCCAACTCTGTCTGCATCCTCATCTTAAGAAATCCACTTTCTATACCATCTTGCGTGGCATTCCAGTGCATCCTTCAGTGCCTTCTGCCCAAGCTGTTTGGAAACACAACCGTTTTTAAGCTAGGCTTTGCACTATCACTGGAAATGTTATCCCAGCTGGCAAGTAACCCTAGTCATAGAGCCAGCACACCAGAGATAGGCACATTTCCACCCTGTTGATCAGCTAGGATCTATTTGTGATCTCTGCAAAGTACTCGTTGTTGTTAGGTGCTGTCAAGTTGGGTCCAACTCATAGCAACTCTATGTACAACAGAACAAAACACTCCCAACACTGTGCGACACCAGGCACTATGTCAGTGCTTCTCGCTATTCATAGGGCTTCCAATGGCTGATTGTTTTGAGATTGTATCAGGAGTGGGCTACCAAAGTTCTTCTCCCATTTTATGAGGTGCTGGGGATCGAACCCAGGGCCTCAGGGAGGGCAGAGCAGCGCTTTACCACCTGAGCTAAACCCCAGCCCAACTACCCATCACCACCCACATAGAGAGTTTAGAGATCTTGTTTGTCAGACGTCATAGACTCACAGCTCAGAGTCACAGGTCTTAGAATTACTGTTCAGTTTCTTGGACTCTGACAACTGAATGCTAGAAGCCCCCAGATAATTTCCCAAATGGGACTTTACTGGTCTGAATAAAATAATTACAGAAGTAGTCAGTAATTAGACCTTGAAGGGGCCGAAGGACTACAGGCCCTTGCCAACTGTCAGGTGACCCTGCGGAATTGCCTCTCCTGCTATCTCTGGGCAGGTGTGGTGTTGACAAAGGAAAGACCTCACATCTAGGATGGTGCTGTGCTCAGCCAGCAAGGACTGGGTTAAGCTGTGTGCTCAGCTGGGGATGGAATGGGACCTGCTGTGGCCCGGGCCTCTTTCTGCCCAGGACCCGGAAGAGCGAGGGCAGGAAAGGAAAAATTATTGACTTCAGGAAAACACTCAATTTCAGCCTCTTGAGTAAATGGGCCATTTATCCCCAGTCCGGAGCGCCTTGAAAAGGTGACCGTCCATCAAGCTCTCCTCCGGGCCGCTCCTTGATGAGCTGTTCTACCAATGGGCTAATTTAGCTGATTACAAAGGAATTTGAGAGGAACTGGCCGCCAGATCCTGGGCCCAGGCCAGCAATGCATTAACTCCACCAGTGTCTCCATCGCCCCCGCCTGGGACCGATAGGAGCGTCTTATTCCTGAAACCCATCTCATGCTCGGACGGGCTTTTGTTAAACTCAGCTCTAGCTTATCAGGTGCGAAGTGGGAAACCCGCTGTTCCAGGGCATCACTGTTCTGTCCTCCCTGTCCTTGATGGGGGAGGGTGACCTCAGAGACCATCGCCAGGCTATTCTGGGCTTCTGGTCTGCAGCATTGGACGTTCAGCCCTATAGCAAAGGAGTGTGGGAAGAGACACAGAGGCCGAACCTGACTGCCATTGCTCCTTTACCCCCTTGGCTTTTTATAGCACACAAAGCTTGGGAAATGGCCCCGGACTCCTCCAACATACATATAGGCGAATGGGATGGACAACCATGCTGGGATTCTGTTTCTCCCCAAAAGAATTGCTTCTAACCCTCTAATATCCTCTCACAGTTCCTACTACTCCCCTCTTTTGGATTAAAGAACTTCACTACCAAAGATATCCAGCCTAAAGTATTATATTATTAGCCATTTACACTTTAGCACAAATTAGTCTGCCTGCTCTAACACCCTGGGATCAGGACATAGAAGGGTAAATTCAGAAGCCAGAAGTCAATCCAGAGGAAAGGAAGCTGAAGGGTGCTACATTGGACAACACAAAGTCATTCTGTTCCCAGTACACACTGGGCATAACAGGTTTCTATGGAAGGAAAAGAAAGGCGCTAAAGGAGGCCCTTACATAACAAATATGGCACATTCTCCAGTGTGTCAGTCAGCTTCCCATAGCTATCACAAAACACCTGAGATAAGCAACTGAAAAAGAGGAAAGGTTTGTTTTGGCTCACAGTTTTTAGGCTCTTGGTCTATGATTAGGTGGCCCTATTGTGCTGGCCCTGTGGAATGGCAGCATGTCGTGCATGATCACATGGCAGAAGAGCCTGCCCGCTTCATGGAAGCCAGGAAGCTGAGAGAGGGGATGCACATGCTCCTGATGACCTAACTTCCTCCCACCAGGCCCCACCTCCCAAAGGTTCCACCACGTTCCCATTGCACTGCAGGTTCAAGATCGAGCACATGGGCCTTTGGGGAACCTTCAAACTATAGTACTCAGTTCTTCAGGGGGATCCCAAATGCAGTAAAGCCTGAACCTTCCAGTTCAAGTCCCCCTTTAAAGGGATCTGAGGAAAATGATCAGGTAAGTGGCTGTAAAGTGCATGAGTGTCAGCCATCTGTGTTGGGAAGCAGTTCTCAAACTCTCATCCCTTTTCGTGGCTTTTCCTTGTATGACTGTGTTGGGACCTAAACCATCTCATTTGTTCACATCTCCACCTTAAAGCTCAAGCTAATTGATATTGAGAAGTCTTTGGAGTGACAGAAATCAAATTGAAACTACCTGAGCAAAAGAGAAAATGTATTGGCTCAGGGACCTCTGAAGTTCAGAAGGTCGGTTTTCAGGCATGGCTCAGTCTAGGGGCTCTAGTGATGTTGTCCACAATCTGTCTCTTTCCAGGTCTCAACTCTTCTCCCACCTTGTTGACTTCTTCCCCAGACAGGCTGTTCACTTATAGTTCTCAAAAATGGCCACCAGGATCCTCAAGCTCCCATGCTAGTTGAGAGAGCCTCAGTCCTTCCTGATAGCTCAGGCCAAGGTCCCACAGCCAATTCTCATTGGACCTATTTGTGTCTTGCAACCATCCTTTAACCAATCACAGAGACCCAGGGATGGAGTATGCAGATTAGCCAGTCCAGGCCAGCTCTCAATCTGACGAAGGTCATGAGTACAGAGAGGTGGTCTTCCGAAGGAAAATCAGTGGATTTCTTCCAAAGAAGAGAGAGATTTTAGGCAAGGAAACAATGATCTCAGAAAGAGATCAGTACAGTATAGTGTTCCGGGTTCCCATGTAGAGAATTCTAGAGTCCCGGAGGAGTAAATACAGAGGCAGAATGAATTTTGATGATTTCCATAGACCTCATCCAGACAGGTTCATCTCCCTTGAGCCCATTTTCCTGACATCCCAAAACCTGTTGATTCTTTTGTATTTCCAACTTGGTTGGCCTAACAAGACTTGAAGGGTACACCAAAGACCAACTGCCAGTGAGAGAAGACTTTGCCTAACAGATGCCATGCGGGGCTGGTGTCCAGGAAAGCAGATTTCTTTCTGTGTCTCAAGAAGTGACTCTAAATAAGCTGAGTGGCCCCTCTCAGTCCCTCACTCAATCTAACCCCCATTTACAAAGCAATGAAGAGTAGTGGGTAGAAGTTTCTTTGGAATGAGAGTAATGTTCATATGGGCAGATTTTCATCACCTGGGGCTAGTGATTTAACCTCTGTGACCCCAGTTTCCCCATTCAAAAATGAGGTTAAATAACTCTATGGTATGGAATTCTTCTGAGAATTAGATTATTCAAACACAACATTCATTAATTAATCATCTACTCTGCCAGGCCCAGAGCTGGAAACGGGGCTATACAAAAAGAAAGAAAACCAGTAAGTTTTTTCACCATTGTGGAGCTTATATTCTAGAAGAGGAGAAAGTCTAAGATGTTAAGAAATAAGTGAATTTCTCTAAACCTTGAAAGCTAAATGCTATAGGTGGGGAGTAGAACAAAGTACTAGAAATTAGGAGTGAACAGGAGGGGGTGAACAGTTTGGGCATTAAATAGGATGGGCAGGGTGTTTCACTGAGAAGGCAGATGAGGAAGTAAGCAGGTGGGAAGTGTGTTCCAGTCAGAGAGAGCAATCCATGCAAAGGTCCTGAGGTAGGCATGTGGCTGGGATTGTCAGGAGCAGCAAGAAAGCCATTGGAGCTGGAGAAAAGTGATCAAGGAGGTAGACAATGAAGCAGCAAGGGAACCAATCCTACAGGGCCTGTGGCTGCTACAAGGACATCAAACGTGAAATGGTCAGCATGGCCTGGCCCAGAGAAGACCAGAAGTGGAAGCCCGTGATTAAGAGGATGGGGGAACACTGCTGGTGACAACGGGTGCCAGGGCAGCTATTCCCATTCCTCCAGCAGGAGCACAGCCATTTGCACTTTGAACCCATGCTGAGAAAATGGCTCTGCAAACCCAGGGCGCTTCCTGCAGTTACTGGTCTTTATCACGTGTCCAAGACCATTATCACCGAGAGGTCACCAGGTGGCACCATTAGCAGGGCTGACACTTGCTCTGCTTTCATTGCCTTCCTCCTGATAGCAGCAGAAATGCCCTGAGTCCACACTCATGGCCTTCTGCCCCAACCAAGGGTCCCCTTGCCTGGGTGTCGGGTGGTAGTGTGGGCCCAGGTTTTCTGGATATGATTCATACCAACTGCCAAGCCTCCGGGCTATCACGATGGGCCTCCTCAAGCCAGCTGCCTGCCTCGTCCTGCTCTGGACTCTGGGAAGCTACTCAAAAGTGTAACTAGCTCTTCTCAGATGGCCGCTGCCCCTACTGAGGGGCCACAGCCCCGTTCCTCCAAAGCAGAGTCTGCGTAGCTCTTCCAGGGGGCAGGCGTGCCGAGACCCGCTCCCTGCCATCACCTCTGGGCCTGCTGAGTGTGCCCCTCCCCGGCCTGAGCTCATCCCCAGTGCCACTGCAGCCAGAAGGCTCTGTCTGAAATTTAAGGCTGATGCTACTCAATGCCTTCCTGCTGCTTTCAGGGGGCCCACATTCCTTAGGACACTAGCAAGGCTCCCCCAGAGCCTAGCATCTTCCTACCTCCCCAGCCCCTCCACCTCCATCCAGGCTAAGAACAGGGGAGCTGCTGAACGTGCACAGCCTCATCATACCTGCCCAGCTCCCCTGTTTCTTCTGCTTAGATTCCTCTACCTCCTATATGAACCATCTGCAAACTCCCAGACTTGGCTGAAGACCCCAGCTGTGTGCACCCCAGGCATCCTGTCTAGAACCCCACTGCCTCTCTTCCCATATACCTTGTGTTGTGTCTTCAAGTGTCTCTTGCATCTGCCATACATGGCCTGTTCTTCTTACTTGTATCACTACCCTCGATGAAGAGGTCCACTCAAAACAGATGCTCAATAACTATTGGTAACCTCACCAGAAGCACTGGTTACGTACATGCTAGATCATGTGCTGTCTTGTCAGTCCATTTTCTGTTGCTATAACAAAATACCTGGGGCCAGGAAATTTATAAAGAATAGAAGTTTATTTGGCTCATGGTTTTGGAGGCTGGGCAGTTCAAGAGCATGACACCTGGTTGGCATCTAGAGAGGGCATTCTTACCACATCGTAACATGGCAGAGCATCATGTGGCAAGACAGAGAGAGCACATTAGAGAGAGCTTTTGTGACAAAGTCATGCCCACAGTAATTCCCAAATCCATTCATCCACGAACCTTACTCATGAGGGCTGACCTGATCACCTCCAAAGTTCCCACCTCTCAACCCTGCCACACTGGGGACCAAGTTTCCAACACATGGAATTTGGGGGACACCTTCCAGCCATGCCATTCATTCTTGCCTCTGAAGCAGAGGTAGACATACAGCCCCCAGCAGGCTGCTTAGCAGACCTTGCTATAGACTCCTGCTCTACCTCTTATCAGCAGTGACCCTGGGTAACTAGACCTTCCTAGTCCCAATTTTCCTACCACTAAAAGGGAGATACCATGTGCTGAGACCATGGTGGGGATTAAATAAGACATTTGATCACGTATGTTGCCTTACAGCAAAATCAGGATGTACTTATACAGACAAATATTCTCAAAAAAAAAAAAAAAAACAGCCGTGCAAGTAGAAGGCAGACCATGTGTGGAGAGGGAAGGGGTGGGGCAGGGGGGTCATGAGAGGGAAGGGGGAAGTGGAACATGAGCAATGTACAATGAAATGCAGGTATGGAAATGTCATAATGAGACCCATTAAGTTGTACATTAAAATTACCAATAAAAACATTTTTAGAAATAAGACATTCAAGCTGAACTCAGTGGTGCATGCCTGTAATTCCAACAACTCAGGCAGCAGAGGCAGGAGGATCACAGGTTCAAGGCAAGAGGAAGCCTGTGCAACATAGCAAAACCTCATTTCAAAAATTTTTTTAAAAGTAGGGCTGGGCACAGTGCGCACGCCTCTCCTCCCAGCAGCTCAGGAGGCAGAAGCAGGAGGATCGCAAGTACGAGACCAGAGGCAGTCTGCATACCTTAGCGAGACCCTGTCTCAAAATAAAAGTTAAAAAAACAAAAAATGGGCTGGAGGTGCAGCTCAGTGGTCCAGCACTTGCAAGGCCCTGGGTTCAACCCCCAATACAAAAAAAATTTAAGTAATAACTTAAATAAGATGTTCAAGCGTATGTTCAACAGTGTCAGTCATTATTATGCTGTCTCCACCACCAGCCTATCCACAAGTCTAGTCTATTTGTTCCCTGATGCATCCCAAGTGCCACAAGAATACCCGGCTCATTGCAGGTGCTCAGCAACTGTTGGTTGAGGGAACAAACTAGCTGTTCTTGCAGGTCTGAGAGAGAAGCTCCCTGTATCCCTAGAATCTTTAGCTTCTGCCATGGGCCTCTCCAGATTCATTTCTTCATTCCCAGAGACGCTGACTTGGCAGGGCTTGGGCAGGACTCCGAAAGCTGCATTTTGATGGGCTCCCCATGGGCCTTGGGTCCCCTATTTGAACCCTGGTGCTGATGACTCAATTCTCATTACCTTCCCCCTTTCTCAGCTCATCCGCTATCATTTTCTGACGGCAGCCATCAAACAGACCTATCTCAGGACCAGTAATGATCATCGCGTGGGGCTAATAGTATTTTCGTGATGTCCAGAAACCCAGGGGAGGCTTTTAAGTGAATAGTTGGTAATAGAACAATCAAGTTAAAAGATCAGTGTGACACAGAGCATGAAACAGGAAAGTATCATGGCCAATTGATTTGGGCCACACTTACGGGTTTGTAAAATGAATTTCATTTTCTAGACCAAATGGAAGCCCTGCCTATAAATCACTGCTGCTCTTGGAGATTAATAAAGGAAACAGGCCTGATTAAGAATCCAGAGCATTGGTCCCACTGCAGATTTATAGACCCAGAGGTCTTCCCGCAGGGATTTCAAGATGTCCCACCTGTTAATTGTCATTTAGGAAGATGAATCCCAAGGCCTGTGACCCCAGCCCTGCATGGGAAGGAAAGAAGATTCTAGAAAATGTACATCTTCAGGCATTCTCAATCCTCCCTGGAAAGCACTTAGGCACATGC
This sequence comes from Pedetes capensis, assembly GCA_007922755.1. Classification (NCBI taxonomy): domain Eukaryota; kingdom Metazoa; phylum Chordata; class Mammalia; order Rodentia; family Pedetidae; genus Pedetes; species Pedetes capensis. Next base: position 10,458 of record VMDO01002002.1, read on the forward strand.
CCTTTGGAGGATTCTGTAGAATTTTTCCTAGACTCTGGACAGTCAGAGAATCTGATTTGAAAACACTTCTGCGTCTCTATGAAGATGTAACAGACCACAGTGGAGTCAGGATTACAAAATAAAAGCAAAACAAAAGCGATAGGGTGATTAAGGAAAGGCGTTCAATGAAATGGAGTAAATGCCAGCGACTGCCATCAGCTCTCTGACATTTCTACACCCCTGCACGGGGGAAAGGTTTATGCTGAGTGCAGGGACATTTGGCACCGGAGAGTATCTTTGGAATCCCTTAACTGTCATAAGCTCTCTGGGAAAGACCCGCAAGAGAGGGCAGAGCTTAGAAAGCAAGTGTTAAGAGAAGGGACATCAACACTTCAACAAGTTTGCCTGGACTGAGCTAGCCCTTATATTTTGGTACAATGTCACGATTTGGGATCCAGTATTTGCAAAAAAAAAAAAAAAAAAACATGCCCTGCAAATAGGACATCATGATGTTTCGCCATTGTACTCTTTTATCTTATTGGCACTGATGCTTTAACCTCCAGCAAGTTCGAAGTCAGGATGGTGTTGACAATGACCAGAAGGAACATGAGGGAGGTCCCGGAGGTACTGATAGGTTCTGCTCCTTGATACAGATGTGTTCAGTTTGTGAGCTTTTATCAAGCTTTACCCTGAAGATTTTCAATTTTCTGACATCTGTATTGCAATAAAAAGTTACAGATTTCTAAAGCAGTGTAAGACTGCTGGAATGCAGGAGTGTGTCTGATTATTCCACAGTGTACTGACAGATTGCCGGAAAGTAAGGCCATCAGTTAGGAAGGCTCGTGTATGATTCACGTTCCCTCATTCAGTCATCAAACCATGTCTACGCTGCAAATTTAACATGATTCAGTTTTTCTTCTTCAGAGCACTTGTCATGATCTATTGCTGTTAGATGCTGTCAGGTCCAACTCACAATGACCCTATGTACAAAAGACAAAAACACTACCCGACACTGCTATGCCCGGTACTATTGTCAGTGCTTCTCTACTGTTCATAGGGTTTCAATGGCTGACTGTTTGGGAGTGGGCTGCCTGGTCCTTCTCCTTAGTCTGTCTTAGTCTGGAAGCTTAGATGTAACCTGTCCACCGTGGGTGACCCTGCCGGCATTTGAAATACCAGTGGCACAGCTTTCAGCATCACTGCAACATGCAAGCCCCACAGCACAACAAGCGGACAGACACGTGGGGGTTTTAAGGAGGTAGATATGGTTAAATGGGGTGATAAGAAGAGGACAGCAGAGATCGATGTGTGTCTGTCTGTCTGTCTCCCTCTGAAAGAGAGAGAGGGTGGGGGAGAGGGAGAGAGAAGAGAGAAGAGAGAAGAGGGAAGGGAAGGGAAGAGAAGAGAAGGGAAGGGAGGGGTAGGGAAGAGGGAAGGCTATGTCAGGACACAGCAGGCCAGCGCCTTCTTGAAGCCAAGGAGAGAGACCACAGTAGAAACCAACTCTGCTGGCACCTTGATCTTGGACTTTCAGCCTCCAAAGCGGTAGGAAAATAAACCTCTGTTGGCTGACCCACCCCGTATGCGGTATTGTGTCAGGACAGCCCCGGTAGACACACACCCAGTATATCTGCTTTCCTGGCTTTCTATTATATACACTAGCTGGGCTCTGCTAATGCTGTTGTACCCCAAAAGTTTCTGAGAGAACAGCTTTTATTTACCCAGTAAGAATCACTCACTCTGACCACATGAGCACGTTGGTAGGTTCTCCATATATCCTGCTAGATACAAAAGATCAAAAGCATTTCCAGATGTAGTGTAAACATCACCCCCTTTAGGTTGCTTGGCAGACAGACTTTCCTTCCCAGCCATCCATTCACCCACCAAACCCTTACTGAACACCAACCATGTAGCCAGAAAACAGCCTCACTCTCATTTGTATATATTATTTGCCTATCTATTATTTGTATTTGTATATAGATATTTGTATAGCAAACCCTCATCATGGAGCTTGTCCTGGCCAGCAGGAAGACCTGGAGAAAGCCTTTCCGAGCCTGGCACAGTGGTGCACATCAAAAACCCCAGGGACTCAGGAGGCCAAGGCAGGAGGATTGCAAGTCCAAGACCAGAAGCAGCCTGTACTACTATCAAGACTGTCTCGAAATTAAAAAAAAAAAAAATTTTAAACGTTAAAGGCTTGGGGTGCAGCTCAGTGGTAAGGCACTTGCCTCACAAGCACGAGGCCCGGGGTTCAAACCCCTAATATTAGGTGTGAATGAAAATCAGGTGAATGTGTAAAGAAACATTCAGAATGTTTAAAGAAACATTACAGAAAGAGACACGTTTCCATTAACGCCCCTCAAAATCTTCCCCCTGGCTTTGAACACACTTACCCCGTCGTTCTTGCCGCTTTCAGAAGCAGTTATGGAAGTCCTCTTTAGTGAGTAGTGATATTTTCTAATTTAAACAGTCAGGCTGGGCACAGTGGTGCACTCTTGTAACCCCAGCGACTTGGGAGGTGGAGGCAGGAGGATCTCACGTTCAAAGCCAGAGGCAGCTCATGTGACTTGGCAAGATCCTGCCTCGAGATAAAAAATAAACAAGTGGGAGAATGCTTGCAAAGTATATGTGAGGTCCTGGGTTCAGCCTCTAGTACTACAAAACAAACAAACAAATATTCATCATATTTTTTTAAGTTATACCTCATCCTGGAAAAACATAAAAAAAGAAAGAAAAAAAGAGACTTTCTGGCAGGGGTTGCAAGCGTGAACACTCAGGCAGAAATGAGACCGTATTAAAGGCCCCTCCAGCCAAAACCTAGAATTATCACTGGCTTTTGGAGGTGAAGTAGATGCTCAATAGCTCTTTGTCATTTGAATGGAGTGTTTCCGCATGCCCCACACAATCCTTACCCTCCAAGCTGAAGTCAGCAGAATGGAAGCCCCAGAGCAGTGTAGCAGCTGGATCTGCAGACCAGGGTTCAAATCCCTGCCCCACTGCTTGTCAGTGCCAGAGACCACCAAAGGTCTAGTGTGCTTGGAAGGGAGAGGGAACACGTATCCAGTGGATACCATGTTATTCAAACCTTATGATGTCACCTACCCTTGCTATTCAAAGCATGATCCTCACACCAGCTGCCTCAGCATCACTGGGAAATTTCTAGAAATATAGAACCTTAGTCCTACCCAGACCTGCGGAAACAGAGCCTGCGCTGTAACAGAGCCATGTGAACGTGACAGGTCGAGACTCACGGCTCCAGGAAACACTTTCTACTCTTTCTTTTACTTCATCCTCTGAAGAAAAACATTAAAAGACGTGGACCCGGTATACAAAATAGGACTTCTTCTTCCTTTCCTCCCTCTTTGATTCTCATCAACTTCTTTTTGTAGCCTCAGAGAAAGGCTGACCATGTGGGCTGCAGGGACAAGATTTGAGAGAAGGATTTGGATTTGCAAACAGCTGATCAGTCAGCAAGGCTGGGAAGGAGGAAAATTAGGAATATTCAATGGCCTGTTTTTGCTCAGCTCATCCTGGAAATCGGAGTCAAATAGGGTCAGATTCCCCCAAGGAAAACCAACACCAACCAGAGCACACTGAGTCATGACTGGTGCACTTTAATGGGGAGCGGGAGAAAGCACTCTATAAAGAGCTCTTAGAATGTTACAGAAAGGGGAGCAATTACCACCATTGGTCACACACTGCTCTGGGCTGAGTGTTTGTCTCCCCTGTGGATCCTGCTGATCAGTGTTCTCTACTATGGAGAGGAGGCCCTGGGATATGACTAGCCACAGCTGGTGCCAAGAACAGTCATCTGTCCAGACACCTAGGGCTATCTTGCCTACAAAGCCCTAAGTGGGGAAAGTGCAGAGTCAGACAAAATAGCCTCAGCATCCTTGGGTCAAGTTAAATGGCACTGACAAGGGTATAATCTATAATTCAGGAGCCCAATTGGAGCAGGAGGACTGCCTCAAAGGGAAAAGTACACACACATGCAAGATGGGTTCTGTCCTCTAAATGTCTTCTGAAAAGTGATTGTGATTATTTTGCACAGAAAGGAAAAATGTTGCCAGGAATTGATGAAAGACACTGTTCAGAAATGTCCATAAGCTAGCAGAAGAGACAGGACAGGAAGAGTCTAGGTATCTGCTATACAGATGATTCAAACATGCTGACAGCGTAATCAATTACTCAGGTGATTTTCTAACTTGAGAGCATCATCCTAGACATGGGTTTTCCAACCCCTCTCCCCCTCCCCCCACCCCATATGTCTGTCAGCTTGTCATCTTGTGGTGGCTTGTGTATTTCTGTGATGCTGAAAGTTATGTCACCAGCATTTCAGATACCAGCAGGGCTATCTATGGTGGACAGGTTTTAACTGAGCTTCCAGGCTAAGACAGAACAGGGAGAAGGTCCTGGCAGCTCACTCCTGAAACACTTAGCCATTGAAACCCAGTGAATAGCAGAGAAGCACTGTCAAATATAGGGCCTGAAAATGAGCCCCACAGGCTGAAAGGCATTGAACAAATGTCTGGAGAAGAGTTGCCTCCTCAAAGTAGAGTTGACCTTAAATCAAGGGAATGGAGTGAAGCCCTTGGAACCTCCTTTTGTTAATGTGGCATGACTCAAAACAAGAAGAAACATAGTGGCTGCAATAATAGGCTCAAACATGAAAAGAGTATGTGCACGGCACAGTGTTGAGTAGTGTTTTGTTCTGCTGTACATAGGGCAACTATGAGTCAGATGTGACTCCATGGCACCTAACAACTCCTCCCACCACATTCCTCCTCTCTGGTCAGCCCATTCTGCTCACCCTCCAGTAGCAAACTGAGAGAGCAAAGGGGGCCATGCACTGGGCAGGAAGATCCCAGAGGTACAAACGCTGGCCCTCTGACCACCTCCTCCTCTCTCAGGATTGGGTTGTCATTCTCCTCAGGGAAGAAATTGCAAATCACCGTCAAAGTCACAAGAGTGGAGATGAGGACAGTAGCACTGCCCTGAGGTACACAACATGCTTGATCATCTAGTTCTTCTTTTCACAGGCATGGCATTATTGTGGAATAATTATACAACTAATCATGCTCATTGAAGGGGAAAAACTAATGTCAGTAAGAGCTAGAAATTGCCAATCATTCCATTACTCAAAGGTAACTTCATTAGCAATCGGGTGTACTTTCCTTTCACTTTTTAATATAGCTTTAAATAGCCATGGGGGGGTGGAGAGGGAGGTGGATGGGGACAGAGAGAATGAATGTGGTGTATACTGGCAGCTGGGAGTCATGTTAACAGGAACCAGACCCCTCAGCACAGGTTCAGCATTGCTCCAATGGTAAAATGTATATTCATTCCCACCCACCATCTTACACTGCGCTTTTGGAATACAGACTGCTCATGGGGTGGCGTTGACCTAAGTTTCTCAAGAGCCCATGTGGTCTCAGATGGAATGGTTTTGGTGGTGGCCAGGATGAGCCAGGAAAAATCGCAGAGACATTCCTGACCTTCTCTCACATGAGGAAAGGTGAAGGCAGCGGTCGAATCCTTGAGTGTTAATTTTTTAATAGGGCTGTGTAATGGTCTCACTTCTTAGGATGGTATTGATGATCCAGAAATAAGCATGCCACCATTAGCATAAGGCAGCCCTCACAAAGATCCAAGCCAAAGAGCGTCCAAAGATAAATAACCCACTGCAGGGAAATATTTGGCATGAGCCTCCAGGGACCGCACCGGGTGTCTTTTACCTTCTCTGCCTCAGATTTATGAATCTGACAAGCAAGGAAAACATGAGACCCTCTTAGGTTGGAGACTCTGGGTTGTGACATCTAAAACCCCATGAGTCCCTGCCTCTTTAAGTGGCGCCTCTTGCTGCATAAATCATCTGTGTCTTGTCCACTTCGGACCACTTGCTGAAACTGATGGGGGGAGGGCTTGATAGTCCATCCTGATTAATCCCATCCATGAGGGCATTCCTCAGGAACTTCTCAGCTGTGGCCAGCAGATGCCAGCTCTGTGTTACATAAGCAGAGCAGAACACGCTTAGAATATGACTGGGTAGCTCCTAGACTCCCAAGAGCAAACTCAGAAAAGACAGGGAGAGAGGATCTGTGCCCAGGAAGAAGGGGACATTGAGGTGTTATGGTCTGGATGCTTTAGCTCCAATCATATTTGATCCTTGCATCACCCTATTCAAGACTTCGATTTTCTGGAGACTCTGGTTTTGGGGTTCTCTCACAGTTCAGGAGGCCAGAAGTACAAGATCAAGTTACCAGCAGAGCCTTGCTCCTTCTCAAGGTCCTGGGCAAGCACCTGTTGCTTGCCCCCCTCCCCAGCTCCTGGGGGCTCATCGGCACTATTTGGCTTGTATGTACATCTCCCCAGTCTCCGCCTTCGTGTTCCCACAGCCATCTTCCTGTGTGCACATCTGTCTCCAAATTTCCCCTTTTCCTACGGACCCCAGTCGGGCTGGAGTAGGGGCCCCACCTGCTCTGGTACGACTTCATCTTAACTGCTTGTATCTGCAGTGACCCCGTTTCCAAATGAGGGCACCTTCTGAAGCACTGAGGGTTAGGACTGAAGCACATGGATATTGGGGCAGGATAGCACCATCCTTCAAGTCTGAGATCAATTGTCATATATACAACACAGTCTCCCACCCAATGTCCTAGACCAAGTGCCACCCCCTCACTCACTACACCTGCGATTTCCCTTTGTCCTGTTCCTCAGAACAGGTTTTATGTTTGGTTTTATGGTTTGTCTCCAATCACCAGATTAAGTTCCAAGCCGGTAGGGACCATACTGACTCCTTTATATAAATATCTCCAGGGGCCCATAGTGCAATGGCACTTATATAGTAGGAACTCCATCCATACGTGCTCAACAAATGAACCAGAGTCAGACAAGCCACAAACAGTGTCATCTCCTGCTCACCCATCAAGTTGCAGAGACAGACAAGCTTGGTTCATATCCAAGCCCCACACTTCCTGGATGAATGATCTTCAAAATCTCCATGATTCAGTTTCTCCCTCCATGAAATAGAGAAAATAAGGGTAATTCCTTCAGCAGGGTGCCCAAGGGGTTAACGCACATAGCAAATATGGACGCCACTACATGGTTTGGGGCCAAAGCTCACTGATGCTAGCCCTTCAGGTGGGGAACGCCCACAGAAGTACCATTATTGACCTTGCTGGTGTTTAAGACAGTCCGTCCCTCTCTCATTTCACAAGGTCACCGTGCCTGGTCTCCTTCCATCCCTGTGTTTTGTATTCTGGTTGCTTTGGCCAGGGGCGTGCAACTTCATGCAGCTCGGAAGAGCTGGTGTCCCTTGAAACCTCGCCCTGTGGCTCTCTCAGAACTTCTTGGAGGTGGAGAGGGCGATCTGGCTCTGCTCAGAACCTGTTTGAACATTCGCTGCACATACTTCAAAACCCAAGCTCCTTGGACTTCTCATCCGTCCGCCCTTGGCAGAGTGCAGCTTCCTGCTTCTGCAAAGTTAAGCTTTCAAGCTTAGGAGAAAAGGCTTTTGGGACAACAAACAGCCCTTTAAAAACAATATTTTGATGAGTTAAGTGTAAATGAATCAGAAACACATGGATTATGCTTCTCTTGATGTACACATGGGTTTAATAATTACTGAGGGTTGCAGAGAAGGGAAATGGGGCTGGAAAAGCCGTGTCTTGGGTTTTATCAAATCAAAAATGTTTGAGAAGTAATTCAAGACATTCCACACACCCCCAAATGTAGCCAGATTTTCCGATTCCACTTCCAAAGAGCCACACAGGGTCTTTCTAGTAACGATTGAATGTTCCAAAGAGCCAGGTTTTTGTGGCTTCTGATTGGCTGGGCAGGAAGCTATGATTTATGAGCCCATTCAAAGATTTATATATTGCCATTATAACAAATTCCTTCCAAACTGAACAGTACCCAAATGCAGCTTTATAAATATCTTTCCTGTTAGAAGCCTCTTTTCTATTCACAAAACTCCCCTTCTTCTCCTTCTCCCCAGCCCCCCTTAAGCCACAGATTCCCCTACAAGGTCTTGGACCAATGCAGAGGGAGGGAATTAATTTTACCATGACTGAAATGTGTTTCACTTTGGATTGAGTTTTAAATGACTTGGGTCTATATAAGTTGCGGGTCATAAGAAGGTTATAGCTAAAGGACTCATAAGTTAGGTGAAGGGTGGAAGGGGTAGAGTTTTATAAATGCTTATTGCTTTCATAAAAAGAAAAGCTAAGTTGTGTTCGTGCCTAACACAGTCAAACACTCAATACATCAAGGCATACTGTTTCCTACAGGAAATGTCCCGTACTGATTTGGTGGGCTTCTGTCTTCCTCCACATCGATGACATCATCAATGTTGGATGTCTGGCTAGGATAAGTAACTTCTTCCACATGTCACCATCCTTGGATTTTTCCTCCAAAATAAATTTGGAGTCACTCAAAGCTCTAAGGTACCCTAAATCACTGGGCTTAACAGGCAGCAGAAAAGTGGGGTGAGAAGTAGTAGGGAGAAGGACTTCCTGACTTAATTTTTGATTAGCCCATAGGTCTTGCTTCCAATGACATCTCATAAACCCCATCCACCTTCAGGTACAGAGGTTATCCAGAAAAGAAATAACAAAGCGGTCTTTATGAGGTTCACAGGCAGACAGGTGTTTACAAAATTCAAATGGGCTAATTGTCTTAGCTAACACACAGGGGTGTTGATCCAACAACGCCATATCTGAGAGCCATCACTCAAGCAATGCAAGCCATCTGTAGTAGTTAGCTATGCCACAATAATGCTGTGTAACAAAATGGCGCAAAATTCACTGTAAGGGCAATCATTTATTTTCACATTCACAGGGTTGTGAGCTGACTACAACTAGCTGAGCTACGGTGGACTTCAGGCTCCAGATTCTGACGCTGATCTCCAGGCTATAAATTGGGCACAGATCTATTCGAAGTATCTTTCCTCCTCCTCCTCCCCAGACCAGGCATCACGCACATGAAGTGGCTTGCTTCACATGTCACAAAGTGGCTCAGACTCACAGTTCTTCTCCAGACATAAGACAGTTACCAACACAGTGTCTTACCTTCAAAAATTCATGATTTGAGCACTGAAGTGCTCAGTTAATGCTGATCATATATATTACTGTGTCTAGTGGGTCACCAGAATGCCATCAGGTCATGACTTTTGCCCAAACAGAAGGAGCTACCTAGGACAAGTTCTTCATGTGGTGGGTCACTGAGTACAAGAGATCAAGGCCGGCTGCACAAAACATTCCTACGTCTGTCTGTGTCATACCAAGCACAGGGCCTGGGTCCCATTAGCCAACACAAGCCACTGGCCAAAGTACAGGAAAGCTCACCACCCACCTTGAATCCATGTAGGCTGCAGTATGACTTCAAGGGGGTACATACTTGGGGCAGATTATTCAATCAACTACCCCCTGATTTCTTCTATCTATATCTAGCATCAAATCAACAACCCCTCCCAATTCTACCTCTTCGTTCTTGTCTCTCCCTGTTCTGAGTTTGCCTTTGCCATGCCGTATTCCATCTGTGCCTCAAACACACGTGTTCTTGTCTGTCTTAATGACCTTCTTGCTTGATGGTCGAAATGGCTCTTCCTGCCCCTTCCTCCCCTCAGGTTTCTACTGAAGGAATGTGTCCACCAGGAAGCCTCCCTCCAGCCCACATGCCAAGACAGATCATGAGCAGTAGGGCTGATGATGGTGTGAATCCTTCCATCACCCAAAAAAGACAAAAGCCCGACTCACATGGGCTTAACTTTAAAAACATGGGGATTTATTGGTTCACATAACCAAAACTTCCCATTCAGGTCAGGAAAGTTCAAAATAAGGACCCAGCCATGAAAACAAGCTGGCTCCTCCCCATCTCTCCATTCCATCTGAGAAAGTGTTAGCTTTGGACCGTGTCCATGCACCATGAGACTTCCATAGAAGACCCTATGATGCTTCAAGAACTTCCTTTCCCTTAGCCACCCTGTGGTCCTAGGGGTCCTTCCCATTCTGATGGAGAAAGGGTGTTGTCTGGTAGCTCTCTCAGAAGAGGAAGGAAGTCTGTCTTTCCAAAACACAAACTCGTGTCTTCCTGCTCTGATTGGTGTAATATTTGCTGCTAAGTCAATGATGGGGTGAGGGGGGTGGCTGGGGAAGGGATTCTCTCATTGGCTCACACCAGTTGGATCTTGGAGCTGTGTTTTGGGGCAGCCCCACCCAAATCACATGGCTCCAGAGAGAAATCCCTCTGGAGAAACTCTAGGGAGCACTAGCAGGAAAAGAAAGCACTGAATGCCAGCCAGCTCGCTTCAGGCCACCACCTGACATTTGCCCAGGTGATTTCTAGAGTTCCATCTCACATACTATCCCTACAATCCTTCTAAAAGCTCCACACAGTATAGAAAGCAGTGCATTGTGGCTCTGAAATGCTCCACCACGTCTACCAGGAGGACACATAGCTCCTCTCAGCTCTGCACCCAGCAACATCACATTGGTAGCTTGCAATCGGCCATGGTGGGAGTATTTACACCACAGGAATTGGCAAACACTACACATCGCACTTCCTTCCACCCAGGGCCACCCATCTGCTAAGCATGTCATTGGATGTGCTGAAGTCCTCGGCTGTGAGGACACTCCGAGTCCACTGAGACGGATCTGCCTACCATTCCCAGCCACCCTGTGTCCTACCTTCACAGAGGTTATCAGAGAACACGACAGGACCAGGACCTTCTACGTGAATCTTACCATAGCCACCCACTGACTTCCGGTTGTCTTTCCAGCCTCCTTCTCTCACTAATCCTAGGGCTCTGGGTGTAGGAAGTTTCTCACTTCTGTGGCTCTGCACGGGTTATTCCATCTCTTGGGCACCTTTGTGTCCCCTCTCCACGTGAAGGACTCTCGCCCTCCACCCAGACCCAATACAAAGGCTCGATGTATCCTACGCCTCCTCCACGTACCAGGGGCCGATCTGTTCCCCGTGATCTCACCATAGGTCTGCTCTAGAACTTACCACGGTGAACCTGATCACTCAGATGTCTTCACGTTGGCCACCCCCAAATGACAGTGAGTTCTGTGTTCCCAAGGTTTAGCACAAAGCCTAGCCTACAGTCGGCAGTAGAAAGATAACCTCAGAATTAACAATAAAAACAAACAAACTCAGTGCTACTGTGTTCCAGACACTGCTGAGCACTGGACTTGGTGACAGGGGTCAAGCCATGTTCCCCAACCTCCACGAGCTCAGACCCTGTGGATAAACAAACAAGGCAGGGGCCCACCCTAGACATCGCTACGTCGCCTCTCTCTACAACTTCCTGTGTGCTAAAGCTCTGTAGGGGGATGAACGATGGTTTGGACCCTCCCATGGCTGATTTGGGCCAGCGGGAGAGCACTCTTGACTCAGCTGGCATTCGTGATACACCATTGTCACCAAACATTATTAAGCATCCATGCAATATAAACACAAAGCAAGTTAGAGAGACACGGCCTCTGCTGCCTGGAAACCGACCCTACACCGATGACCTCAACTCTCTGCAAACAGGAAAGAACAATCAGAGAAAGAAGCTGCATGCTGTGCTGTGAGAAGGGCCGGGTGGCACAGGCTGGTGACAGGATCGGATCACAGGGACACTGAGTACTAGAGTCTCCGACCAGCTGCCCTATTTGGATGGGGGAGAGAGCATGAATTACCACCTCGCCCCCACTCCAAGAGGAAATGAAAGGGCAGTGGCTTGGATAAAGGTGCCTGAGGTGCAGAGAGGGTCGTAGTGGTCTCGAGATGGTGCTAGTGGTCATCGCTGACAAGTTTTCTGAGTGTTGCCCACACACCAAGCACCATGCCAGGCAGGCTGTCTCTCTGGCAGATCATTAAATGCTCATGATAAGCCTGATGCTAATGTTGACATTATGTAGTTTAAAAGCTGAGGCTCAGAGGAGTTCATTCACTTGCCTAAGATGGCACAGCCACTGAAAGGGAGGCAGGATTTCCAACTCAGCTCTGCCTGATTCCTGAGCTGATTTTTAGCCATAGCAAGGCAGGTCTGGACCCGTCTTTTCCTAGAGAGAAAGAGTGTGAGTCAAGCGTGTGTGTGGAGGGGCGGACTCAGGACGCAGGCTTGCCCCATCATCATGGAGAAATGCCCTCCCATTTGTCCCTAGGGTCCCACCACCCGTCCATAATCAGTTCCCTCAGATCCGACAAAGCCAGCCAGGCACGCTGGGGGGCGTGAATCTCCCTTTCGCTCTTGACCCTCAGCTCCTTCCGTGACCCTCACCTGTAGGTGGCCGCCTGGGAAGCTGCACCTCCTCACCCAGGGGAACCTTAATACATCCCTTCCCCTCTCCTCTGCCCAGCCTCAGGTGTCACCATAATGCCTGCCATCTGGGACGAAACGGGGAGGCAGCTGGCGCACTCAGGAGACGAGGTGTGGAGGCAGGGGCAGCAGACACCCACCTGGACACAGACCAATGTGCCTGGTGGCCAGGCGGGACACGACGATTCTAAATGCCAAGCCCAGTCTCTTCCCTTTTGCTTGAAAATTACAAATCTGTGTTCGATGGAAACACACACAAAAAGGACAGGCCGGAGTCGGAGCTCCAAAGCCCAGATTCTTAGTCCATTAAAGGCAGCTGGCTGTCCTTGTGGAGATCCTAAAGGAATGGCTCTTGCTTCCTGGGCCAGGTGTATGCATGGGCTGGAGGTGGCCCTTGGCAGGTAGCTCTCCGCACTCCAGCATCCCCCATGGGTAGCGAGCTGAACAGTGGCTCTAAGACAGCTGTCTCCCTGGGACTTCAGTGTGACGGTTTTGGGATAAGGATTTTTAAAGGGGCAACCAGGTAAGGACCTGGACTTGAGAGAACCAGGATGATGATGGGCTGTGTGTACCGTGATGGGCATCCTTCTAGGCGATGGGAAGAAGAGACATTTGGAGACCCTCAGGGGAGAAGGCGGTGTCGCAATGGAGGCAGACCCTGAGTGAGGCCGCCACAAGCCAGGCGCACTAGGAGCCACTGGAAGCTGAGGCAGCCATGAAGCTCCCCCGCCCAGAACCTTCACAGGAAACCTGACCTTGCCCCACCTTGGTTTCAGACATTTAGCATTAAAAACTGCAGGAGCATAAACCTCTGCTATTTTAAGCCCCCAGGCTTGGCAGCCCTAGAAGCTAACAATGGTGCGGTGTGCGTTGAGCCAGTGCACTTTACTGCCCTTATCCTCCATTTTCTCATCTTTAAAATGGGTATAATAACAACATCTGCCTCTCAGGATGGTAGGACGGGTCAGTGAGAGCATGGTTCAGGGAGGGGCTCTGAAGACTGTGGCTGCTGCCCAATGATTCTCACGAGCCCATGGGCTATGGGGGGACAGCCCTGAGTAGACTCGCCCCCCACCTTGTGCCCAAGGTCTGAGGAGAGGTGGTGGGATAAGCAGCTGCACTGTGCTGATCTCGTGGGCTCCACCCCCAGCCATCAGAAGTAGCAGCTGGGGAGGCCAGGATGAAACAGAGGAGACCTTGGAAGCCAGGAACCCTGGAGACACACAGGAGAAAGGCAGAGATCAAAGAGGTCGTGTCCTCCCAAGACTCCGCAGAGGGCTGAGTCGACTCCGCCGGGCCTCTCTCTGAGCCTGAGGGCCGCTATCAAGTGGGGATAAGCATAGGGACTCTTGCAAGACTTTCCTGAGGACAGAACGCGATCATGTGTGGAAAGAGTTTCCTCTCTACCCTTCCGTTCCTGATTGTCGGCCGCTTCTGTGTGCCAGGCACCATGGTGGGCAGGGAAGAAGCCCTTGGTAAAGGGTTCCTGCCATTTTTATTTTTGTTACTATTGTTGAGTGAGCTGGGAGCCCCTTGAGGGAGCACAGGCTCCCCGGATTGTGGAAGAACAATGAAAACTTGCTTTCTCCCCACCTTCATCCCAATTAGCAGCACAGGGTCCCCCTGGCAGCTCTCTTTGCGGCATCTGTCCATCCTCCAGGGAATTTTCAAGACCACAGGGAGGAGGACGCTGCGGGTACCCTGCCCACCCCAGATCTACCAGGAACCACTCTGAGGACCCAGAAACAGCAGTCACAGAGCAGCAGGCATCTAGCGACTGACTTCCAGCTAATCAAGCAAAGCAGCTGAGAAACAGGACACGGAGCTCTCCCAAGCTCCCCTGTGCTCCTCAGATGCAACAAGAAAGATGTTTCATCTGCTCACTCGTTTGTCCATCCTTCCCATAAATATTTCTTGAGCATCTTTGTGCATTAGGAATTATTCTTGGCTCTGAGAAGACAAAGCAGAGAACAAGCAGATAACATCTCTTCCATCAGGGGCTAATAGTTGTTTATTATACAGATAAATACAATCCTTCAAACCATTAAGTGAGCACACTGAGGGGAAGTTACCCACAGGGATGAGAATGTTTACAGAAGGATTTAAGGAGAATAATAGTGAAGGCCTCCTTGCACTTTACAGAAGAAAAATGAATAGGAGTTCAACGGGCCAGGAGGAGAGTAGAGAATGGTGCTGGGCAACGGGAACAACTTGTACAAAGGCCCTGTGGTTAGCAGGAGCATTGCTGGAGGGCTGAAGGGCTTGTGGAGAGCAAGGAATGAGATCAGACATAAGGAGCCTCGCAGGGTCTTCCACTCTTTGGAAGAGATGAACCTTTGATAACAGAGCAAACACTGACCAAGCACATCCTCGATGCCAGGCACTGTTGCCCAGCACTCATGGATGGCCTTTGTCTGTGCCCACAGAGGCTGGTGAGGTCAGTGAGCTGCTTCTCAGCTGCGCTTCACAGTGGCATCTCCAGCCCAGAAGGTTTATTCCCTCACTTAAGCAGCAAAAGAAGTCCTTGCAGTATCTTAACTTGGACTGCGGGGGTTTTTGTTGCTGTTGTTATTTTCATAAGCAAGGGAAAAAGAATTTGGGGAAAGAGGCTGGAAGGGTGGGGGGGCCAGCAGGCCTAACTCAAACTCTGTTCCCCGGACTAGTGGAGGAGCCAGACCAACATCATCACCGAATGTCACAACCGCACTTTTCCTCTTCCACATGCTGCTCCTTCAACTTGCCAGGCAGTTATTATGACCCCCATTTCCCTAAAGGGGGAAACTGAGCCAATGAAAAGATGAACAGCTTTCTTTAAAGCATAGAGGTCATAAATCTCGGGGATTTTGTTTTTGTTTTTGTTTTGTTTGTTTTTGTTTGAGGATTTATTGTTTTTGTTGGTTGGTTGGTGTTGGTTTTATTCTACGGTGGTTTTTTTTGGTTCTTGTTCTGTGGTCCTGGGGATTGAATCCAGGGTGTTTCATATGCTAAGCAAGCGCTCCTCCACTTAGCTACATCCCCAGCCCTTTTTTAGTTTTATTTAACAAGAGACTCCTTAAGGTGCCCAGGCTGGTCTTGACCTTGCTGTGTAGCCTAGGAAGCCCTCAAACATGGACTCCTCCAGTCTCAGCCTCCCAAGTGCTGGGATTACAGAAACTCTAAAAGCTGAAGCCAGGATATGGACTGCACTTTCCTGACCCCTAAAGCGTGGCTCGGGGCTGGGATTTAGCTCAGTTGGTAGAGCGCTGCGCTGCAGTCTCTGAGGTCCCAAGTTCAATTCCCAGCACCACAAAAATGGGAGAAGGACCTGGCAATCCACTCCCAAGGCAATCCTGAAACAGTCAGCCATTGAAAACCCTATGAGGGTTGCTATGAGTTGGATACTGACTCGATGGCACCTAACAACAACAAAGCGTGGCTCTTTCCACTCTCTCCAGCTGCCCCTGGGGGGCAATCTGCCCCCCTCTCCCTGACTGCCACCTCCGAGAAACCATCCCTACTAAGGACTGTCCCCACAAACCCACAGGGCTTAACAGGAAAAGGGCATTCCCAGTGGGTGCACTGATGAACTCCACTCTGGCTTCTGCGCGCTCCTCTCTCGTGGCAAAGGCTAAAGCAGACGTGGTTGGCAGGAACTGCACGTTCTGAAAAGTCACTCTTTGTGGGCCCGGAGGTTCATCCTCATCACCCCCCACCCCTTTTTCACATTTACAGTCTTGGCCAAGTTTACCTGCATCTCCTTGAGCCTCAATGCCCCAGTTCTAGCAAAGGGCGATTATTGAGCCACCACTCACTGAGTCACAAGAATCATGTAAGATCGCAAGTGACAGCATGCAGGGCCCAGAGGTGCTACATAAGGTCCGTCACTGAGACTGCAGCCACAGTGACTGTTCCTATTATTAGCAGGATGCTTCAGACCTGGCTGGGCAGCGACCCCAGGGTTCCGAATGATGAATGAGCTGTCTTCAAGATCTTCCCCCAGAAAAACGAGAGCCAAATGCAGTCACAAGACAAGGCAGCGTGCCATTTTGGAAAGTTCTTTCATAAACATGCTTTGGAACAACAAATAAATTATCTGCTGAGCCACTGGGGAGGGCTGGGGAGCAGGGGGTGCAATGAATGGAAGTCGGGGGGGTGGTCTGCTCACATCCCCAGACGGGCTCCATCCGGGACACTGTGCACGTCTTCCCTCCCCTTCCGTAATATGCCCATGACATAATATCCTCTTTGGCTGGCTCAGCTCCCCCAGCTGGGAAACGAAAAATGGGGTTCACAGCTCCTTTCTATGCAGCACTTGTCCTTTCCAGGCCCGTGGTGGGGTTGGCACACACCTTCACATATAGTATCACTTAGGTGCCGTGCCAATCCTTTGCATTATAGACCCACAGGATCCCCATTTCACAGATGTGAACCCTGAGGGTGGGTGTGCCATTTACCCAGGGCAAGGCTTTGGACACTGGGTGGCTGGATCTTGTGCTTTGCTCTGAGGCCTGTGGATGGGTGTCCAAGCCCAACCCATCTGTTAAGACTGCACAGTTCTCGGGTATAAACATGCCCTTTCCCTGCATCTTCTTAGAAACGCTCTTTCCAGAGGTCACTCCTGGAAGCCCCAGCCAGGCTCGGGGGACAGCAAGGCCAGAGAAGCTGGGCTTGGCCGGTCGTAAATCCTCCATCCCTGACACGCTCCTTAACTGCTTATCTGTGGATAAGCCACAGAGATGTGAGGACCCAGGCGCATCCAGGGTCGTGTTCCCAACATTCTGCCCAGGCCACGTTGGCCCACCCACCCTCCCCCGGCAAACTGGCCTGACCCAGAGACACGCTCCAGGAATGCCACCACAGGGCCTCCCTCATCTGCCCCCTCCTGGCCGGTCCCCGGCAGCTGTGATTCACCCTCTGATTTGTTCCAGATGTGTGAATAGGACACGAAAGCTCCAGTTTCAAAGCCCAGGTGGACTGAGGCCTCAGCCTCTGGGGCCTTGGGCTCCACATTCAGGGGCCTTCCTGTGGGTGAAAGGCACCCCACACACCCCGCACTGGCTCTATCTTCCTGAAGGCCCTGTCATCCTGACAGAAGAGGCACCCCCATCCCCTCCGCCCAGAGCAAGGCAAGGGGAAGGAAGGAAGCCAGGGAACAGATCAGGCTCCTGACAACCCGGAGCAAATGATCCAGAGGTTCACATGACTGCTCTCTGGGGTGGGGGAGCCCCAGTAAGCCAGCGTCGTGGGATCCTCTCTTCCAGGTGCTATAGCTGGGTGCAGCACTCCCCTGAAACAGCTCCACAGCAACATGGTGAGGGGAGAGGTTCCAAATGCTTGCTTGGACCAACCCCTGGAAATTCGGATTGAATAGGGCCGAAGTTGGGCTCGGATGTGGGCAGTGGTTATTGTATCACTCCCTAGTTTCTTAGATGATTCTATTTGTTTTCTATTGCCACAGAGCACAGCATCACAAATTGGGGGGGTGGGGGGGAGAGGGCACTTAAAGAACTACTCACTTCTTATCTCTGAGGCCTCTTTGGGTTAGAGGCCCAAGGACGACTTAGCTGGAGTCTCTGCTCAGGGTCTTACGAGACTGTAGTCGAGGTGCAGGGGGCTGCACCTCATCTGAAGGCTCAGCTGGGGCTGGATGCACCACTGAGCTCCTCAGGCTGCCGCAGGTCATAGGACTGAGGGCGGCAGGTCCTTGCTGGGCGGTGGCTGCCCTCAGTGCTTTGCCACATGGGCCTCTGCAACATGACCACTTGCTTCGTCGAAGTCAGCTGGCAAGACGGAAGCCACAAGCTTGTGCGGCACCTCAGAAGAGATGCTTTGTCTCCTTCTCCGTCTTCTATTGGCTAGCGTAAGTCACAGGCCAGCCCACGCTCAGTGGGAGGGGATGATACCCACAGTGTAACCATCAGAAGGTGAGGACAATGGGAGGCCTTAGGAGGGTCCGTCCACCACAAGGATGCTAAAGTGCAGCCAACACTGTTCTCGAATCCCCCAAACCAGACTTGAACCTGTCATGCTGCAGAAGCATAGAAATCCCTTTGGGATCTTATTAGGATGCAGCTTGCTAGAGGTGCTGGCACCTGGACTCTGAATTTCTAATGAAGTCTCAGGTCTTCCAACAATACCTGGAGTACCAAGGATCTAAGGAAAGTCATGGGGACATAGTAGGTTTTTGAGGATTCAATTCCCAGTCCATCTGTAACCTCATTAGGATTGGGGTGTCATGCCTAAATGTTGTAAAACACAAAGCTCACTTTATCAGGACGTTGGATAAGTCAGAGTCTCATACTCAACAATGCATGGCTGAGCATGTTTCTAGTCAACAGTGGTAGTCACAAAACCATAGGGATTTGGTTTTTGAGGTTTCTGTTTATCAATTGAGTTAATACAGGGTGTGTGTATTATACTCTTATATGCATCTGTGTGTGTATATATATATATATATATATATATATATATATGCAACCCCAAAAGTCCCACAGAAAATATGGCTATTGTTATTAACTTACTAAAAGCTCCAAAGAAGATTTGATTTGGAAATAAAGGAAATAAGCATTGAGTTCCCAGTAGGAGCCATTTCAATTAAAATTTTAAGTCCCACATTTCCTTCACCATAAAAAAAAAAAATTCTGGCCATGAGCAATGGCACACGCCTATAATTCCAGCAACTTGGGAGGCAGAGGCAGAGGATCATGAGTTTGACGCCAGAGGCAGCCTGAGTAACTTAGTGAGAACCTGACTCAAAGTAGAATAAAATTAAAAACAGGACAGGGTGCTGTCCAATGACAGAGAACTCACACAGCATGTGTGAGGCCCTGGGTTTAACCCCCAAGTACCAAAATAAATAAATATTTTAAAAATTCAGAAATCCAGATCTCATAAAATTGATAAGCTTAAATAATACAGTGTTTGTTTCCTTAGAACACCATTAACAACATGATGCACATTACTATCATAGTAATATCTTAACTGATACCTTTCTTCCACCTTTGCTCCCCATAGTTTTCTCTCTATCAGAGTTGGCCTCATAAAATGGGCTTCAGATCTGACCCTCCTCTGTGCCACCCCTTTCTACAGCTCTCACGTCACTCAGAGTAGAATCCATATATGGTCTCCATGATGGGATCCCTATGACCTCATGTCGACCTCTCTTTCCTGTAGTCACTCTGCTTGAGCTACACACACCTCCTAGCTATTTTTTTGTATATGCCAAGCCCAGCCAGCCCCAGGGCCTTTGCACTTTCAGGTACCTCTGCCTGGAACACTCTTGCTCCCATATTTTCATATCCTGCACCCTCCCATCCTATATTTCTCTAATCAAATATTCCTTCAGCAGAGAGGTCTTCCAGGACCACTCTACTTATAAAAGCCCTGCTGCAACTGACTTGATAGCACTTATCATTTGTTTTTTGTCTGCCTCCCCACACCAGAGGAGAGGATTCGTCTGCCTTTATTCACTGCTGTGTTGTCAGCCCTAGATAGCCCCTGGCCTGTGGGAATGGTACATTGATGAGGTCCTAGAATTAAGAGTACAGGATCTCTTATTTTTTTTTAAAGCCTGGCTGACAGTCAGAGGGGCACCTGAGTCACAGCTCGTGATCAGAACAGCTATCCAGGGAACAGAGGGTTTGGAGCCCCCTGGAGAGCCCAGGGCCTCTTCCCAGGAGTTTAAGCACATTTGACCCCTGGACAGAGGACAGCAAAACCCCAAACCAGTTCCTGAGGTGGAGTCCTTGCACCGGGGTGCTACGTCTGTTACCACCCATGAGCCAGAAGTGCTGCTTTATTATTAACTGGGGTGCATTGTTCACATCGGGGCTCACTCTGCAGCCTGTGCAGTCCTGTGAGCTTTGACAAATGCACAATGACAGGATCACATGGGATAGTCCCCTGCCCTAAAAGTCCTCATGATCTATACATCCCCCCTCCCTCCCTCCCTCCCCGCCCCACCCACCCCATCTCTCTCTGCCACCCCCATCCCTCTGGCAACCTCTAATCCTTTTATTCTCTCCTTAGTTTTGCCTTTTCCAGAAGGTCATGTAGTTACAGTTACAGAGTGTGTAGCCTGGCTTCATTTTCAGCTTGGTTTCTTTTACTTAGCAGCACTCATTAAGGGTTTCTGCATGTCTTTTCATGGCTGGATTGCTCAGTTCTTTTTATTGCTGAGTAATATTCCACTGCATGGGTGTACCATAGGCTGTTTATCCATCCCCTGTGGAAGAACATCTTGGTTGCTTTGCCATTTCTCATCATTGGCTTGTTGTCTAAGTCTGCTTGGGTGGCATAACAAAATATCATGGCCAGAGTGACCTAAATAATAGGCACTGATTTCTTATCTCCCAGTGCTAGATGGCCAAGATCAAGAGGCCAGCCAGTTTAGTCTCTGGTGTGGCTTCTCTTCTTGCCATCCTCACCTGATAGAGAGAGGAATCTCCAAGGTCTCTTCCTCTTCTGATAAAGACACAATGCCATCCCGAGAGAGCACCCTCTTGACCTCACCAAACCCGATTGCCTCCCCAAAGCCTCACTTCCAAGCACTACCGCACAAGGGAGTTAGGGCTCCAACACAGGAACTGGGGCAGGGGGGCACATTCAGTCTACGACACCTGTGTTTCCCAAGCTTTTTAGGGGCTGGGCCAGGCTTGGTTCATGAGGACCAAGGCCAGAATCAGCCCAGCCCTCCAAGGAGGCACTGGCCTTCCCTACCCTTGCTGGAATGCCCATCTGCCACTCATCCTGACAAACTTCCAGGAAGCCCTTGCTTTCAGTTCCCCAGAGAGGCCCAAATGCATCCACACTGAAGCCCGAGTCAAGAGCAGCCACCACCACCATCTAGGAAGGGGACCGGGACAGACAGGGTCAGCAGGGCCTGAGCACCTGCTCTACAAGTCATGCTTTTTCCAGACTGTGAGGCTCTGAAATGTGGTACCATAGAAAGCAATATAAATATGTGATTGCAGCAGCAGCATTCAATGGCAGATCACAGAGAGGAGGTCATTAAAGAGCTGTGGCTTCTTCAGACACACCTCACCTGCCCTGAGACAGTGCTGCCAGGGCTCCGGCTGCCATGGAGACCAGCCAGTGCCGCGTCCACCTACCCCATAGCTCCACGAGGCATCCAGGGGTCACCGCTGATCCCCCAACCAAAGGACCCATCCACACCCAGACCACCGTGGCTGACTTACGGCTTCTTCTACACCCCACCTGGGGCCTCACTTGGACCGTCCAGGGGTCTTCTTCTGATGGATCAACCTGTTCCATGCCACCCTTGGGGACTTAGAAAGTCATGAATTATTAGCCCTGTACAGATCGTTCTAGAACTCTTCTCACCAACCCTCCGTTTTAGAGGTGGCACCTCTGAGGTTCACATATAAGAAATGGTATATGGTCACACAGTGAGCTAATCACCAGGGCGGAATAAGGGTTGGTGCTCCAGACAGCTATGAGAGAAGGTTCTCCTTGAATTCACTCAGCTGAATAAATATTTGCTAAATGAATGGATAAATGGATGAATGGATGGATGAATGGCAATGCTGTAAAATTTGCATAACCCCAAATCTTCTTACTAAAGAAGAAACTGAGGGACACAGAGTAGGTGTCCATGGTCCAAAGACAGCAAACCAAATGCAGCCCCTTCCTGTCTAACCATTGTCCACTACACTCTTGGCCATGGGCAGACCTCTGTGGACTCATTTCTGTGAAACATATCGATGGAGTTTCTCCTGTGATCCTAGCTCTGTGGCAGGCTTGGCTGGCAACTCAGCTGCTGCTCTCATCCCCTTATGACTTGGTGAATGAGCAAGGCTAGGAGAGTGGCCGTGGCCACCGTGAGACGGCTCATAAGCAAGATGAGCAAGATTAAGAAGGCTTGGGGGTTAGGAAGGCCTCCCTGGAGGAGGTGAGAGCCACAGTCAGACCCAAGGAAGCCTGGAGGGAAGAGCTTTCTAGGGAAAAGAAAGAGGCATGCAGAGTCCTGGAGGCAGGAAGAGAACACGGTCAGTCCTCTGCACCCGTGGGTTGCAGATCAAAAATATTACTTTAAAAATTTGTTTCTGTATGAATATTTGCAGACTTTTTTCTTGTCATTGTTCCCTAAATGATACAGGACAACCACAGCATTCATGCTGGATTAGGTATTGTTATGGTCTGGGCATGAAGTGCCCTCCCCAAATGCTCCTGCATGGAAGGCTGGGTCCTATCTGGTAGATCCGATCATGGCCAGGTAGGTGGATCATGAGGGGTCTGACGTTTAATCCACCAACGGACTCATAACATGAAGTATTGTTAGGAGGTGATGGAAAGCTAGGAGGTGGGGCCTGGTTGGGAGAAATTGATTATGGTGGGTGCATCCTGGAAAAGATACACTTTCTCCCCACCCACTTCCCAGCTGTCTCTCTCTGCTCCCTGGCTGCTGCCAGGTGAGCTCCTTGCTGTGCCCCAACCTCTCCACACACAATGCTCTGCTCCACCAATGAAAGAACAACCAAGCTGAGTGACGGTGGACTAAAACCTCTGATACTAGAGCCAAAATAAATCTTTCCTCCTTCAAAATTGTTTCTCTCAGGTATTTGTCACAGTGACAAAAAACTCACACAGGTATTATAAGTAATCTAGAGGTGATTTCCTCCCTGTGTCTGAAAGCTTGTCGTGCTGGGGGGACTCGCATATTGCTGTGATGCTGAAAGTTATGCCACTGGTATTTCAGATGGCAACAGGACCACCAATAGTGGACAGGTTTCAGCTGAGCTTCCAGACTAAGACAAACTAGGGAGAAGGATTCAGTATCCCACTCCTGAAGCAATTAGCCATTGAAAACCCTATGAATAGCAGAGAAGCACTGTCAAATATAGTGCAGGAAAATGAGCCCTCCAGGCTGGAAGGCATTCAAGAAACAATTCAGGAAGAGTTGCCTCCTCAAAGTAGAATTGACCTTAATAACAGGAATGGAGTAAAGCCCCTGGGATCTCTAGTTGTTGATGTGGCACAACTCAAAGTGAGAAGAAACACAGTAGCTACAACAATGGGATCAAAAGTTTAAAAAAAGATCGTGTGTATGGCACAGTGCAGGGTAGGTTTTCTTTCTGTTGTACATAAGGTCGCTGTGAGTCAGACCTGACTTGACAGCACCCAACAACAACAACAACAACAGAGATTATTTAAAGTATACGAGAGGATGTGTGTAAGTTCCATGCAAATACTATACCATTTTACACAAGGGACTTGTGCATCCGTGGATTTTGCTATCGGTGTGGGGTATCTGTGGACCCGGGGGGATGGCTGGACTTAAATACACACAGGCCTGACCTGGGCAGGGAGACCACCACACTGCACTTTAGGCGCCCCTCTCTCAGCCGCGTGTGTGTAACACCTTGCTGGAAAAACCCAACCGCTGGCAGCCACCACGACCGGGAAAGCCTGGGACATCTGGTCAACGCTTAAACTGTCCCTGACACTTCCCAATGCTGGGGGCTCCTCCTGCTTTAATCCATGGAATTAGCTTCTGGCCCCACCAGCTCTGTCCCCTGAATGGCTGGAGGGCGAAGGTCAACGCATTAAGCAGGGCAGATTAAGACCCGGCTATAAACCCCTACAGCAGCAGGTAAGCCCAGTTATATTTCACTCAGGATCGCCCGGCCACCAATGGGCCCATCTTCGGGAAGGTGCCCGTGTGTGTCCCGGGCCACATTTATGAGCCTGGCCAAGCCCTCCTGGGCAGCGCCCCCACACATTGCCCTTTGATCAGGGAAATGCAATACTTGAGGTCTGCACTTTATAGGGAAGCAAGTCTATATTAAGAAAATTAACCACAGTGGATCACAACCCATAAAACAGGGCCTGGGCCCCACCACAGCATCGCCTTGGGGGACAAGGATGGGCGGAAGTGGGGGTGGGGGACAGAATGGCCGCCCGTGGGCCAACCTAGAGTGACCCTCCTCTGTCAGCCCAGAGTGGCTGGGGCAGGAAGGCTGAGCGTGTGCATGGCATGCCTGTGTGAGCGAGGGTGTGGACGGGTCTGCATTGGAGTTTTAATCTTAATCACCTTGGGCATTTCTTTTCCCTGCATACAGTATTTCCTAGAGCAATGGCAACTCCTCAATAATGCTGTGACTAATTTACTTCTGCAATCAGCCTTTCCTTG
Organism: Pedetes capensis; assembly: GCA_007922755.1. Taxonomy (NCBI): domain Eukaryota; kingdom Metazoa; phylum Chordata; class Mammalia; order Rodentia; family Pedetidae; genus Pedetes; species Pedetes capensis. The sequence goes on from VMDO01002002.1 coordinate 34,874, forward strand.
ATCAAATATTTACGACACATAAATGTGATAAGCACTGAGTTGACTTTTGTTCCCCCAAAAGACACATTCAAGTCCTAACCTCTGGTACCCATGAATGGGACTTTATTTAGAAACAGGGTCTTTGCAGAAATAATTAAGATCCTATGAAGTGATGCCTGCAGCCATAGCCCTGTGGCCTCTGATTCCAGCAGATCTCGAAAGCTAAGCAGAGTCAGGCCTGGTTAGTACTTGGATGGGAGACCGCCTGGGGACACCAGGCACTGTTGGCATGGGAGAAGGGCCTGGCAACTCACTCCCAAAAATTGATCAGCCATTGAAAACCCTATGAATAGCAGAGAAGCACCGACAATAGTGTTTTGTCTGTTGTACATAAAGTTGCTATGAGTTGGACACCAACTCAACGGCACCAAACAACACACATAGAAGGAACAAAGCAGCTCTCAGGGACTCAAATCCCACTCCCAAGCTCAACAAGGTCCACCATATCTGACCATACCTACTTGTCCATCTTCATTTCCAGCCGTGCTCCACTTCATTCATTTTTCTCTATCCATCTGGGCCTCTCCTCTGTTCTCCAATGTGACAACTCAGTGCTGCCACAGGGCCTTTGTACCTGCCATTCCTTCTGTCTAGAATTCTTCTAGCACTTTGCATGGCCTGGTTCCTCTAACCATTCAGTTCCAGCTCTAGTCTCCTGCCTACATTGGCCTTCCTTGACCTCCTCACCCGAAACACACACCAATGAACACACACAACCTCTTATCACATTAGCCTGTTTATGTGTATTACCTTTATCACTGTTTGCAGTTTACCCAATCATGCATTTGTTTCCATTTGTCTATCTCTGACCTGTTCTTTCCTTGAACACAAGATCTTGTCTCTCGCCCTCACCACTAACCCCTCAACCTGTGCAAGGACCACCCTGCCACAGATGTCTGTCAAATACACAAATACTGATGTTTGAGGAATTATCTCTGGATGTCACATGTATTTTTCCTACTGCACATCACCCTAACCCACTGAATCATAAAATCTTAGAACTAGAAATGCCCACGCCATCTACCTCACTTGATCTCATTGCCTGGGCCCTGTAGCATCTCACATCAACACAAGAGGAAGAAGAGTGAGAATAATAAAATATTTTGAGAGAGAGAGAGAGAGAGAGAGAGAAAGAGAGAGAGAGAGAGCCAGAGAGAGAGAGAGAGAGAGAGACTACATTCACATGACTTTCATTATAGCATATTATTATAATTTCTCTATTTTATTATAAGATATTGTTTTTAATCTCTTACTATGCCAAATTCATAAACTAAACTTTATTTCAGGTCTGTGTGTGTTCATATGTATGGGAATAAACACAGTATGTATAGGGCTCAGTACTACTTGTTGTTTCACATACCCATGGGTGTCTTGGGGACAACTGTATACACACTTTCCTCTCTCCTTCAATTCTTGTGTTATTTTGAAGTAAACCCTCAAGCATCAACTTATCAATTAACTCATAACTATTTCAGAATGTATCTCTAAAGGATAAGGATTCTTTGTTTTAACATAACCATAACACCATTATGATCCCCCAAAGTTAACACTTACCTCTTCGTCTTATCAAATGGCCATTCCAGTGTTTAGATTTCCACTTCTAAATGTCATTAATGTTTTTCTTTATTTGAATCAGGATCCTAATATGGTCCACAGCATGTGATGGGCTGATGTGCCTCTTGCATCTTTTTTAATCTGTGGACTCTCCCCTGCCTTAATTTAAGTCCTCCCAAAAGCAGAGTTGGAGGCAAGGATTTATGTGCAGCTGATTTTGGAGGTGACCTCAAAAAGTTTAGTGAGGGAGTCAAGAGACCCCGAGTGGAACAAGAGCCAATAAAACGCCGGTTAATAACAAGCAATTACTTGGGGCAGCTGCGCTCAGTGCACCAGGAACCTCTGGGACCCGGGACAACACACTCTTCTGAGCTGCCGTGCCATGAGGGCAGGAATCCCAGCATCTGCCCATCACCCCCATCCCACCTTAGCTGAAGCTGGTCCCTCAGTTCTTCTGCTATCCTGCAGGCATGGCGAGCACAGGCCATTGGCCACCAGAGGCAGATGGGGTGGGGCGCGGGCAGGGGGTGCAGAGCTGTGTGCAGCTCATCTCTAGGCTGCGGAGGCACACACAGCATCCCCTCCCATTTTAACATGCACTGTCCTCGTTGAAATAAACAGCTAGTGCATGTTTTCATTTCCTACTCCCACTGCAACAAAGGAACACAAATGTTCTGGCTCAAAACAACATAAACTTACTACCTCACAGCTCCGGAGAGAAATCTGACATGGGTCTCACTGGGCTAAGAACAAGGTGTCAGCAGAACAGATCTTTTCTGGGAGCCCCAAGAAATAATTGGTTTTCTTGCCTTTTCCAGCTTCTAAGCCACTTGGCTCATGGTCCTCTTCTATCTTCAAAGCCAGGGATGAGCAGTCAAGTTTGCCTTACATTACATCATTCTGCTATTGACTGTCCTTCCTTAGAGGGACGCTTGTGATGATGCTGAAGCCATCCAGACACTCCAGTTTCATCTCCCTACCTCCATCGGCCAATTAATAATGTTCCTTCCATCTGCAGCCTTACCATGTGACCTAACATAGGTAGAGATTCCAGGGACTAGTACTTGCACATCTCTGGGCAACCCGTAGGTTATTTGTCCCATGAAACTGGGGTCCTCAACCACCAGGGCCATGGACCAATACTGGTCTGTGGCCTGTTAGGACCCAGGCCACACAGCAAAAGGTGAGTGGCAGGTGAGTGAGTGAAGCTTCATCTATATATACAGCTGCTCTGCCTCACTCACATCAACACATTGTATCATCCCAAAACAATCTTCCCCAATCCCAGTCTGTGGAAAAATAGTCTTCTACAAAACAAGTCCCTGGTGCCAAAAAGGTTGTGGACCGCTGCCATAAAATATCCATCACCTGGAGTTTGCTGCTCCGTGATCACAGTGTCATCCTCACATACACCCCCATCCTCTGTATTTCCTATAAATTGCAGTTGGATACAGAGACGTCATTGATTCCTGTTCCATTCAGTTTGGACGAGACTATGTCACAGGAGGGATTGTGAGTGTCTAGGCTGTAAAGAACCAGTTCACTTCACAGGATGAGGCACACTTACAAACACTAAGTAGACTGAGAAGTTACAGCTGCTTATAACCTCTTGTAATTCACCTGATGTCAAGAACTGGACTGGGAGGCTGGGCATGGTAGTTCAAGCCTGTAATCCCAGCACTTGGGAGGCCCAGGTAGGAAGACTGTGAGTTCCAGGCCAGCCTGGGCCATACAGCAAGACTCTGCCTCAAACAAATAAACAAAACCAAATTGGACTTTTCAAATAAATACAGCATTGGGAAATCAAAAATATATGCTTCTTTTACTCTTCGTGCAATAAAAAGAGGGTTTTGCTCCAACTTTTAGGCAAAAAAATATTAAGAGAAAAGCCTTTTGACAAACATTTGTATGGTTTAAAGTAGAGAAAAAACAATTTTCAAAACAAGGCAAAAAATTTGCCTACCAAGTAAGCTCTGATCAGGAGTTCTAAAAGCATATTTTATCTGTAACTCAGTTTTTCGTAGCATTCTGGGTTCCCAGGCTCTTGATAAGATGCCCAAAACCAGCATCCCATAGGAAGAAAGGTCCCCAGAGTGCATTCAAAACAAAACAAAACAAAAATACTGTTGCATCTAATTCCCTCACCATTTCAGTCATTGGAAAAGCCTTAGTCCCAATAGGAAGTGAGAAGGCAATGAGAAGGAAAAGTTTATGGAGGGAAATGCGAAGAAGAAATCACCACACTGGAGCCAAGGCAGGGAAGAATAACCCCTCAGCCCAAGACGTGGACTCGTTTTCATTTTCTTCTGTTGTTGCCACTCATGTTTTCAATTTTCTAAAATTGCTACATCTCTGAGTTTTCAAGTTTCAGAAGGTTTCTCACCGAACAGAGTCTCCCAGAACTCTGTCATCATGTTACAGTCTGGCCAACCATCCTGCTAACGTTTATCTATGTCACAAATGAACATCATATTTCACAGCAACAGGTCTTAAAAAAAAGAGAGCGCGGGAGAGCAACCTTAGACCACAGGACATGGACTTGGCCAAGACAGTGGAAAAAGTAGCAAGCAGGAAGGAGAAAGGATGTTTTTCAAAGAGCTTTCAAGATGGAGAGAGTCACGGGTACTCGAATGTGGATTCTGTCTGTGAGACAGAACCAATATGACATAAAAGACAGTGTCAATTTATCCACACTGTAGGCTGAGCAAGAATAGTTGAGGGCACACTGTGCAGAGGGTAACATAGTAACTATACAAGTAAAAAAATAACTACACCAGCCAGATGTGGTGGTACATGCCTGCAATCCCAGAATTTGGGAGGCTAAAACAGGAGCATTACAAATTGGAGGTCCCAGCTTGGATACAAAGCAAGAAGACCCTGTCTGAAACCAAGGACTGGAAATATAGCTCAGTGGCAGAGTACTTGCCTAGCATGCACAATGCCCTGGGTTTGATTTCTAAAACTACACACACACACACACACACACACACACACACACACACACACACACAGGTAACAATAACAGATAATACAATAACTCTATAAGTAGAGCTCACCATAATTATATACTATGCTTAAGTAATATATCGTTTGTGACACATCATTTTATTGTTTTCTAACTAAAAATATTTAATCCACATGTTGTTGTTGTTGTTGTTAGGTGCCGTCGAGTCGAGTCCGACTCATAGCGACCCTATGAACAGCAGATCGAAACACTTGCCCATTCTGTGCCAGGCAAACGATCTTATTTATGTTTAAGCCCATTGTTGTAGACACTGTGTCAATCCATCTGGTGGAGGGTTTTCCTCTTTTGCGTTGACCTGCCACTCTCCCAAACATGATGTCCTTCTCCAGGGATTGATCCCTCCTGACTACGTGTCCAAAATATGTAAGACAGTCTGGCCATTCTTGCTTCCAAGGAGCACTCTGGTTGCACTTCTTCTAGGACAGATTTGTTGGTTATTTTGGCAGTCCATGGTATATTCAATAGACATCTCCAGCACCACAATTCAAAAGCATCAATTCTTTTTCTGTCTCTCTTGTTCAATGTCCAGCTTTCACAACCATATGATGTCACTGAAAATACCATGGCATGAGTCAGATGCACCTTCGTCTTCAATGTGACATCTTTGCTTTTCAATACTCTAAAGAGATCTTTTGCCACAGCTTTTCCTAGAGCAATGCATCTTTTGATTTCTTGACTGCTGCTTCCATGGGTGTTGATTATAGAGCCAAGCAAAGCAAAATCCTGGACAACCTCAATCTTTTCTCCATTTATTGTGAACTTGCGTGCTGTTTTATTGATGTTTAGTTATAACCCATATTGAAGGCTGTGATCTTTGATCTTTATCAGTAAATGTTTTAAATCCTCTTCCCTTTCAGCAAGCAGAGTTGTGTCATCTGCATAACGCAGGTTGTTAATGAGTCTTCCTCCAATCTTGATGCCACGTTCTTCCTCATAAAGTCCAGCTTCTTGGATTATTTGCTCAGCATATAAATTGAAGAGATAGGGTGAAAGTATACAGCCCTGATGCATACCTTTCTCAACTTTAAACCACTCAGTGTTTCCTTGTTCTATAATATATAATAATATAATATAAT